>JAQFZM010003400.1:0-11169 GCA_034695785.1 Galumna obvia
ACTACTGTAAAAATTCCAGACGTCCACACACGTGCACATTCCATCTAGGAGAGTTTAAAGATTTATATATATATATCTTCCATGTATTCTCTATGCATAAGGGCGTACTTTTATATGCTTTACATTACCAATCTCCAGGGGTGGGATAGACCCTTTGCTTTGAAACTGAGACATAAACATTAAATATAGGTATTAAATTACAGAAAAATTGTACTAGATACAAAAATGATTTTAATATATTTATATTTGTAGGGATATTCCAAAAAAAAAAATTAAATTCTAATTCGTTTAGATTTTTGGGCAGAAAAACGACTGTAACACGTTTAAGAAATAACTGTATAATATACTACATACTGTATATAAGTTAATGTCAATTTTTATTGATTTTCAATAATTCTTTGAATGCATTAAAATATTTAGTTTATTATTTGGATAATTAATCACATTTTATAATATAAGTCATAAATTTTAAACATTACTCATAATATTTATATTATAATATTTAAATAAAGACTCGTTTCTCCTAACAAAAAAATATTTAAAAGTACTTAGATTAAAATAATTCTCCAATTATAAGAAATTCAGCTCATTATATGATTTTTTAAAAAAATACAAACTTTTTTCATTATTTACTGTGAATATATACAATGCAAAAGTCAAGGACCTTGATAAATGTAAGCAAACTTCAAAGAAATATTGATTTACAAGAAGTTAATATCAATAATAAAGTAAAGACAACAAAATTTGGTCAACAAATTGCTGTCAAAAATGTTAATAATTTAAAACTTATTAAAACATTTAATGAAAATAAAATATTAAGCGCTAAGTATTTGATAAAATCTGCGGGAAATCATTTCTATGAGTGCGGTCTTTCATTCTATCAATTTGTCCCTGGTAGAAAACGTAAGAAAATATTTAATCCTTATTTCATTGCAATTATTTACTCGATTGTTCTCATCCGTTCCATTATTTCCTTAACTTTGCCTGATAACTATTATAATATGCATATATATCTTGGTGACTTTACATATTTCCTAGATGCTAAGTTCTATATAAATCCAGCGATCATATTATCAATCAGTCAAATGATTTTAACTCAAAGTTTACATTTCACTGATTATCTAAGAGGTGTTCGACCGCAATATCTTAAACCATTTGGAGTGTTGTCTGGTCTGTATTGTCCTCAAACAGTGTGTCTCTCAAATGAAAACGATATTAAACTATTGTATAATTTATTAAAATTTGGTCAGTTTTTTGTCAAATTGAATTCTACTATTACAATGACCTTGGCAATTCCGGTGGCTATCATCCCTTTAATAATTAAATATAAATGGTATCAATTAATTGTGTTTGGCATTCCATGGATCATTCTTTTTAGCCTTTCAATATTTTATCTTGCAAATCAATATTCATATAATAGTTTATATTTGCTTTTTGCCTGTTTTTACTATAAATTAAAGGTTAAAATAATAAACAATGAAATTGAGAGTAGAATTCAAATAAAGAGCAGAAAATTCAGTGAAATTATAAAACTTATAAAACAAATCGATTCCGTTTATTCTGAAATATCGGCTCACAATTCACTTTATTGGTCGAAATACAACTTTTTATTTACATCAGTTATTAGCGTAACAGTTAACTTGTTCCTTTATCAATCACTGTTTGGTCAAATGCAATGGTTATTAAAAGTTCTTTTTCTTTATTTTTCTTCACTTATGGTAACACTTATGATAACTTATCTCAAAACAAATGCAATGATTTTTAATGACGCGAACAAAGCCTTCAAAATAATGACTAATTTATACATCGAATACAATAAGTGGTCCCTTTCTTTAGCATTAAGACTCAAGGTAATTTATTTTTATCCAAAACATTTCAATAGGCTCAGAAATAACCCTACTAATTAACTTTAATAGTTATCTTGTTTTATCGAGCGTTTGGGCAGAAGAGCGGTCGGTCTTTATATAAGTAATATTGCAATTATTGACCATCAGTTAATTTATCAAGTAAGTTTTATAATGATTCATATTTATTAAACAATTTTCATTTTTTATCTAGCTCATTATCTTTACGGTCACATTTTTCCTTAAGATTGTAGAAATTTCTGTTTTCTGATAACTATTTTGAGCAAAGATTGGTTATCATAAATATTTATGAACAATTGAACAAGGTCAATTGAAGGCTACTAAAGTTTAATACAAACTGAGGACATTGTGTGCATTACATGAATAAACATAGAATACAAAATGATTTTTACATTCTTTTCATACATTAAAGTTTAAATGAATTCAGGGATGACCATTGTTTTTAAATGATATTACAGGTTATAAAAAAATTCAAAATCAGTTCATTAAAAAACAATTTTTATTTAAAATAATATACTATTTTATGTCTAGAATTAGGGAAAGATTTCAAATTTGAGCTAACTCAAAAAATTGAGAAAGTTAAGAGGGGGGGTCAGCTTTTATTGCAGTTTTGAACTGCAATTTTTTCGTGCCTAGGGGGGTACCCCAATACCCCCCAGATGGCCATCCCTGAAATGAATAACTCAAAATTATATTAATAAAACTTGTACAGTATGTTCGTTAAGGGGTCAAATTTACCAAGTTCATTATTTACCTTAACAACAACTTCTACAGAATAGTATAGTTTTAAATACGAGAAAATTTTAAGTAATTTAATTAACTATTAATAATAATTTAATTTATTGTATGAATTATTGTTTGTCGATATTATATTAATAAAAAATTATTAAGAAATAATTGAGTTATAATTTATAACTTATAAAATAAGAAATTATTGAGTAATAATTACAAATTGATTCAAAATTATACTTGATAGTTTATCATTTAGTAATCATTTTTGTTAATTTTTTATATTGATGTACAAGAAGTCTAATTTTGATGAACAAGATAATAGTATTATTAACTTATAAGTAATATAATTTATTTTTTAAAATTCAAATACTTATTCAAATAAATCTAATTTGCAATTTATCATCAATGTCATTTTAATAGAAAATAATATAAATATACTATCATTTCATTCTCTTATTTATTTATTTTCGTCATATAATTAATGAAATAAATTAAAAGAATATATTCTAAGAAATATCATTGAAAGTAAGAGTACTAAAAAAGAGACAAAATTATAGAAGTTATTGATTTCTTAGTCTCTAAAAATATTGCTTTGGTATATTTATTGTAATCTAGAACATTTAAAATAATTTTTGTTAATTTTAATATTTATTTAAAAATAAAATGGATTCAATTAATTCAAAGCATAGATTTAAAAGAATCGTTGAATTAGAGTTGGATTTAAAGCGCGTTCGCGAAAGTACTGAACATTTCAAGAGAGGAAGAATTGTATGGAATGACACTAAGGGTTCATTTGATACAAATAAATTATTAGAAAAGAAGTACTTGGTCATTTCGGCTGGCAATCATCTATATGAAAGTGGACTATCCTTATACCAGTTTAATGAGAGAAGAAAGAGATCAAGGTTATTTGATCCACTCATCATCTTTGTATTTAATGTGGTTATATTGATCCGGGGTGTCTTATCACTTTGTTTGTCGGATAATTACAAGAAAACATTTGTATACCTTGGTGATTTCACATATGAATTAAATGCAAGATATCATATAAATCCAGCAATAAATGTGACCTGTCTCAGTGTTATGGCCTTACAAATAGTTAATTGTTGGGACTATTTTCATGGGATACGACCCGTTTATCTGAAACCATTTCTAGTATTATCCGGATTGAGTTCACCCAAAAGTATAGGTTTGACTCAAAAGAAAGATATTGTAAAAATGAGTCGAATATTAAGAATAGGAACACATTTACTCAATTATTACATATTTTCGGTTCTTTTAATTGCATTTATGTTAGCATTTGTTCCTTTAATTAAATCATATTCTTGGTTAGAGTTATTATTATATGGATTGCCCTGGACTATAATCTTTATAATTTACTTGTTTTACACAATTAATATAAATATATATTTAATTTTATATTTCTTTATAATTTGTATTTATTTGAATTCAAAGATAAAACAATCAAATGTTGAGATCAGAAATTATATGAAAACTAAAGAAAGAAGTTATAAGACAATTATGGATCTGATCCGAGCACTGGATTCTGTTTATAAAGAAATTCACGATTTCAACCGCAATTTCTGGTGTAAATATACCTTGATAATTTCAGCTCTCAATGGAACTGTAATCAATCTATTCTTATATCAATCAATATTTGGTCAAATGATTTGGTTTTTAAGAATAATATTCTTTTATTTTTCAATAATTGTTTTCTGTTTTTCTATATTTTATCTCAAATTCAATGCAATAATATCTAAGGAAGGCTTCACTGCTTATAAACTTATTAATAATTTATACATTGAATACAATAAGTGGTCACTTCCGACAATGTCTCGGCTTAAGGTCTGTACATTTTCTTGATAAAATAAAAATTTTATTCTGATTTTCACCTAGATGACAGTCTTCATAGAGAGAATTGGTAGACATTCAATCGGTTTTTATTGTTGGGACATATTTTTGATAGATTATAATTCAATATTTCAGGTGAACTTATTTTATATAGATTATTTATAATTATTGTCTTTCCTTTTTTAGATAGTTATATTTACAGCAATGTGCTTTCTTAAAATTGTTGAATTATCTGTTTTTATAAGATAATATTTTAATGAATTATAGTCGAGTGGACCAGTGGTTAGAGCTGCTGTGCAAAGTTTAGCAGAGCTGACCCTGGCTATTGACACTATGATAGAAATACTAAACTGGT
Organism: Galumna obvia; assembly: GCA_034695785.1. NCBI lineage: Eukaryota > Metazoa > Arthropoda > Arachnida > Sarcoptiformes > Galumnidae > Galumna > Galumna obvia. The sequence continues at coordinate 4,804 of JAQFZM010003400.1, forward strand.
TACACATTTAACTCGAACCTGATTCCTATATTTAATTAAAAATCATTTTTTAAAAGGCTCTTAACATTTATTTAGACTCTTTATATATTATTCTATTCAATAATTAAAATTTCAAATAAAATGAGATGTGATATACAAAATAATTTTTACTAATTTTAATAAAGTAATGGACTGTAATCTAAATTCGTTACACTTTTGAGTATATTAAGTGAATTAACACATTTTAAAGATTTGTTTTCATATATTAAAGTTTAATAATTAAATTATTAATTAATTTTTGAATTAAAAATCGTTGACTAAAATAAAATGGCTGATTTCTCTTTGATCATAGAGTGGATGTGTTAGAAATTAAATCAGGCACCTCTATTTACTCGTATTAATAATTAATTTGCCTGCAAAAAACTACCCAGGATTTCACATTTGGATTTAGTTAGACTAAACTCTTAATAAGACTCAAATTAATATTATTTCTGACTTCCATTTAGTTATTATATTGAATAGATATAACGAATCATTTAATCATATAATGATATTTTACATAATAATATAATTTTAATATTAATTATATAATATAATTCTAATATAATAACTTTCATTAATTTGTTTTATAAATTTAATTAAAGCATTCTTTTCTATTCTATTTCTGAGTGAAATTATTACTTTTTAGATGTTGATATGATCAAGCTCTATTATGAAATATTTTAAAATATGAAAAAAATAAAATAAATGTAAAGATTAACATAAATAAATTAACTCTAATTGTATTAGAGTGTGATCCACACTCTTTATCCCAATCTTCGGGAATTAATTCTTCGCTTAACTTAAAGAACTGATCGACGGGACAGTCGTTTGAATCGCATTTCGGTAGACGTAATAAATGTGGACTTTTATCGCTTTCGTTTCGGTAATAAACTCTTATAAAATAGTTTTTATCTTCTTTTTGATGTAATTCAAAGAACAGGGAAGCACTCAATGGTATTATTTTATTATCAAAAACTTGCAAAGAATGCAACAAAACCGCAACCATTGCGTCGTGGGTTGAATACAAGTATAGTTTCTTTGAATTGTCGACAGAATTTATATAATTATTTAAATTATTATTCAATTCTTGAATCAGAGGTCCAGCTCTGAGTCGTTGAACAACAGTACTGTTCCATTCGCTGATCCATAAGAGCTCTGTTAGTGGTAACAATTTTTGGAATATTGTTTCTTCATATTCTTCTGTCCAAATACTAAAGTTTGACCACTTGTATCCCCTTTCATATTCAGTAATTAAATGATCATACACATTTTTGGCACCTAATGTTGTGGTGATTGTTTGTATTTCCATTATTTCACTTAAATTCTTCAAAAATTGTGTTTCCTTTTGAATAATATTTTGAACAAAATCTGATTTCTCTAATTTATTCATTTCTTCGGTAACTTTTGGACAAAAGGCTTCTGTGCGTAAGAGTTTGTCGTCATTCATGTGTTCTGCCGGTACAGTGAATACAGGGATCGGTTGCCAATAGAAACCGAGTTTTTCTTCTGTTTGATTCCATTTCCACTTTTTGTTGTCCGGGGGATAAACACCGGCTAAAAGTGAATAAATGCTTTCCAAACAACGAGACTTCGCAGAACTTCGGGCGTATACTTCGCGCGGACTATATTCTGATTCCAAATACTCATGATATTCATTCCTGATAAACTGACCAAGCTTATACATATTATATTTACCAAGTGTGGAAAGTTCACCCAAGCCTTCGGGCCAATATTTACTAAGTTCTTTGAACGGGTCTTTCGGGTATATCTTAGTGATGGCTCGGTCTCCGTGTCTGTGCACTATTTGCAAAAGTCTTAGCGATGAAATGTTGTGATTACTCCACGAAATGACACAATTGTTTGTTAAACACAACACAAAACATATAATTAATATTAATTGAAATGAAATAATTTTCATTTTAATCGCCACTAATTAAAGACTATTGAGAAGGTATTGAGAATGAGGTCATTTATTCAATCTATTTATCTGTCGATACTCTTATCGATTAAATACTTTTCACAAAGAATATTGAATAACGAATACAATTATATTTTATTCACATTTTATTTGCTTAACATTTATTCAATTTTTAATTAAATTATTTTTGAAGTAATTAATGATTTTGAGATAAGATTTTATTTTATATTAAAAATTCAATTAAATGATTTGATTTTCGTCATTTGGATCGTCATTTGGGTGGGCGCGCTATCATACTATCATTACTAGACAATTACCCTGGTGACTATAAAAAAAGATATTTTATATAACAAAAAGATGAGCTATTTCATTTTTGTTTATTTGATATTCTATTTTTAGGATTAGAGGTTAAGAGTAATTAATTGTAAAAAAATGGAAAAAATATATTTAAAAAATATATTAACGATTTTTAATCAGTTATTTTGAAACTTTGATCTAAACCTAATAAAGTAATTGTTTTATAATAGGAATGAATACTTTTCTCAATAATATTGAATAACGAAAACAATTATATTTAATACCATTTGATTAAAGTACAGTTTCTGATAATATTTTTATGAAATAATATCAATAACCTACAACTATACTATTATTAAATAACCAAGGTAGTTTTGCAATGTATTCAAAGTTTTTTTCTTTGAAATTAGTTATAATTAGTAATAGAGTATGTTTTATATAAGATAATCTTGCTAAGCTAGATTTTTAAATAGATAATTTATTAATATATAAGTAATTAATATATAAAAAGTCTAAAATAATATAACTTTTGTGAAGATTAATGGCAATAAAAGTCTAATTTATTATTTATTACATTAAAAATAAATTTAATATGAATTGTATTGATTTTATAAGTTATGATTCAAATATATGATTCAAATGTTTGTAAAAGCAATCAAATGTATACAAAATTATTTTTATGTGATTAAGTTCTTGCTTGTAATTGTCTGAGCACATATTAAAATAAATTTAGAAAACTTATTATCTTGTCAACAAACTTGTTGAAGGCTGGGCCTTTATTTTTATGTATTTATAAGAATAAAATATTCACTTTTTGTGTCATTAAAATATAATTTTTGTCAAATTATTGTCATCTAATATAAAGAAAAACTTACTAAAAATATTTAAACTTGGTAGATAAAATATTCGGATATTTCTGTAATTTTAGTAAAATTCTGAACTTTATTCATATAATAATTATTAAACAAAGTTTGAGTTGAATAATGTTTCGTCAATTAATTAATCAAAATTTATTTTTTGTGTGAAGATTAACCATTAATTCTAAAGAAGTAATAAAGGTCATTTTGAGTAAAAATAAATGTGCTACCAATATGCAAAACTATCACTAGTGAATAGTTCAAGTAAATAATTACAAGATTAAATATTTCAATTGAATTATTTAGTTTAGAAAAAAACAACGAATTTATAATTTTTTTAACAAAACAATATTATCTCTCACTTTATTTATTGATATTTTTTGTGAATTTATTTGAATTAAAATATGTCTAAAATAATATTAAGCTTTTTATTTAAACTTGTTAAATTACTTTTTATAAAAACAAAAGTTATTCATTTCCTTAAAATATTTAAACGTAGAAGTAATATAATTTCACCTAGTATAAAAGTTATTCAAAATAATGACAAACAATTAAATGATTTAAAATTTATTGAAAGGTTTTGTGTTAAATATTTTATGATATCATCGAAAAGTTTCAAAGATTATAGTATTGGAAATCAAAATGCGAAGCGTAAGACAGTTATGTGGATTTCAAACTTGGCTCTTCTCTTAATATCAGTTCGATTGGGACTATTAGTTTTTATAAATGACTCTGAACTAAAAGGACTCCTCTTTGACTTCGCCTCAGAGAGCAAAATGCCTAAACTCATATATTTCACTTTTAGCCTGATAATTTTTGTTCTATTTTTCATTGGCTCAGTTATACAGAGATTTGAAGAAAAGCAAATGTATTATTCCTTATCTATTCTTAATGAATACCTAACAAATAGAGAGTCCTATCCATTAAGTTTTAAACAAAGAAAACGTTTTGAAAAAGTTATAAAAAGAGGCAAAAATTCCATCAAAAAATTATATTTGGTTTCTTTAAGTCTTGTTTCTATTTTTGTTACTCTTTTGTCTACCATTTCTATCATTAAGAGATACGAAACACTTCCCATTTGGAGTCTAATTTTGTGGCAATTTATGACAATCATTTGGTTTGTTCGTGGTACAGCCATTTTTGCCGGACCATCTGTTATCATGATATTAATTACCAATTATTTAAAATTACAGTATGAAGACATTAATGAACAAATTAGCTCCGGTCTAAGTCAGGGTGATATCAAAGTTATTTTGAAGGCAATAAAACGCCATGATGCAATTACCAAGATTTTGAAAAAGACAAATAATCTATATAAATTAGTTATTTTTGTTGTGTATTATTCAATGGTTCCGTATCTAAATATGTATTTCTATATCATATTTAATAGTTCACTTAATTTAATTTTAAGAATAAGCAGGGTTGTTTTCTTCTGTATTATCCTAGCTAATTTGTTTATATTGAGCAATTCGTGTACAGCACTCACTATAAGAGCTCATAAGTCGAGGAAAAGTCTCATAAAAACTCTTTCAATGAAATTAAATTTGAATCAAAAGCTAAAGATTTTGTCATTTATTGAAGGAATAGATGAAAGAAAAATTGGTTTATGTTGTTATGACTTCTTTGTATTGACTAACTTTGAATTCTTACAGTACAGTGCCTCGCTCATTTTTAACCATTTCCTAATTAGAGAATTTATTGAGAAAATAGTTATTTAATGTTTGTTTAAAACCTAACTTAAGAGTATTACATAATAACTTGTTATCAATCATCTAAACTATACTTTTATTAGAGTTCAAACATTTCTCGTAATTTAGAAAAAATATTTAAAATCCTAACTTAGTTTACCTAAAAGTTATCGTCCCTTGGCAATCTTTAAATTTCTAAACTTGAACTCTAATTATTGTACTTATTATTAATCAAATTATTAGTGAAATAACGTGTCGTCAAATAATTAATAAAATTTCTTGTTTGTGAAGATTTACCATTAATTTACTGAATTCATACTATCATATGATATACCGTATATTATACGGCGTATATCATATACGACTGTCGTATTACGAAATATGGTATAAAATAAATGATACTAGCACTAGTATTATGAAATAACTGAAAATAACTAATTATTTCTATTAAATTATTTTTTAAATAAATATCGAATAAAATATTTTTTTTGTTTTCAAAACAATATAATCTCTAATTTTATTTATTGGATTTATTTAATTTAAAATATGGCCAAAAAAATATTAAAGCATTTATTTAAGCTTGTTTAATTACTTTTTATGAAAACAAAATTTAATCAATTCTTTACTAAAATTAAATGTAAAAGAAATGTAATTTCACCTAGTATCAAAATTATACACAACAACAATAAACAATTAAATGATTTGGAAGTTATTGAAAAGTTTTGTGTAAAGTATTTCATAATATTATCGAAAAGTTTCAAAGATTATTGTTTTGGTAATCAAAGTGTTATGCGCTGTAGATTTATGTGGATTTCAAATTTGGCTCTAATTTTATTGTCGATACGATTAGCACTTTTGGTATTCATAGATGATTCTCAATTAAAGGGAATCCTCTTTGACTTCGCCTCAGAGAGTAAAATGCCCAAACTCATTTATTTCAGTTTTAGCATGGTTCTATTTTTTCAATTCTTTATTGGCTCAGTTACACAGAGATTTGAAGAAAGGCAAATTTATTATCCTTTAACTATTTTAAATGAATATCTAACAAAAAGAGAGTCCTATCCATTAAGTGTTAAACAAAGAAAACTATTTGAAAAAGTTGGCTAACTTTGAATTCTTATAATATAGTGCCTCGCTCGTTTTTAACCATTTTCTAATAAGAGAATTTATTGAGAAAATAGTTATTTAAGATTTGTTTAATCCCTAAATTAAAAGCATTACATAATATTTAATCTAAACTTATTTTTATCCATAATATAAAATTTACTTTTATTAGAGTTCAAATATTTCTCATAATTTAGAAAAAAAATAGAAACTTTTAATAAGTTTATTTAAAGCTCTCATTCTTGGCTATCTTTAAATTTTGAAGAGTTAGAAAAAAACTTAAATATTAAAATTATTATTTACTTTTAATACTCTATTAAAAATTAAAACTCTTTGAAAATAAACGGGATTAGAAATAATGGATTTTGAATTATTAAAGTTAGGATTTAGGATAGGACTACTTAAAATTTGCGCTTGAAAATATAAGCTAGTAAAAAGTATATCCAGAAAAATGCTGTAAAAATTAGAACCACGCCCATTT
>JAQFZM010003401.1:0-11167 GCA_034695785.1 Galumna obvia
AATTTTATCGCCCCTGAAGTTAAAGCTGGAAAAATATATTCAAAAGAAGCTGATATTTATAGTCTAGGAAAGACTTTTAAATATCTAATAGAAAAATATTTCAACCTAAAGTAAGAAATTATAAATGTTTCAAATAAAATTTAATTTTTATTTAATTTAGAAAATATACATATAAAAAAGCATCTTTAAAGTTTAAGACTACAAAATTATTTTTAAAAATTATTGATCATCTTATTGGTATTATGCTGATCAAAGATCCGGCAATGAGACCAACTGCAAAAATAGTTTTATTTATAACTAATTTCATATATTTAACACTTAAAGCCATTTTTAAAAAACGACTAACATTTGATAATGACTTAACATTTACTAATTCTAGTGAAATAATTGTTGAAAATTTTGAAGATTTATATAATCCATTAAAAGAAATGTATCTACATTATACGTACAATTATTATAAAGAGTTACTAGAAAAATTTAAAAATAACGAAAGTAATGATTATTTAAATTTTGATAAACACTTTTTAAATATTATTTTAAAATATCTTTGCCAATTCTCTAATATACTAACTGAACTTGAAGTTAATGCTAATTTGTGTACCAATAATTATGAAAACCTAATTTTGGATCAAGTATCATATCATATTCCAGAATTGCTAGGAAAATGTGATAAAGACTTTTCATTAAAAATTTATAAATTGTTAAAACATTTTTCAATTTTACGTAAAATTAATTTTATAAATCTGTTAAAAGCATTTAAATTTAATATATATTTTGAAGAGATATTAAATGAACTCAAGAATGAACAAAACCAATTTATAGAAACTAACCAAAATGAATTTAATATGTTTAAAAATAATTTTAAATTTTTATTTTATGATTCAAGCATTAAGATTAATTTTGTCCATTTCACTTAAATTTATTATATAATACTTAACCATTAAGAATTATTGAAACAAATTACTTTTTAAATATAAATATAATTGCAAAAATATAAAAAGCCTTATTTATTTAAATTACAATTTTTCCAAAAGATATTCAAAGTTATTATTAATTTTAATTTAATTTCAATAAAAATTAATTAAGATTGACAAAGATTTTTACTGTTATATCAATAAAATAAAAATAAAAATTACTAAGAATATTACTGTAATAATTTTTTGCAAATAATTTAAGCAAAATATTCTAATAAAGAAATAACAATTTTTTAAAAAATATAATTTTATTATTAATTTATCTTTATAAAATATATAAATCAATAAATGAGATTAAGTTAAAATCTTAATTTTATATAAATTAAAAACATTAACTAAAATAATAAAATCCTAATTTATCTAATTAACTAAATTATAATTTATTCACAATTTATTTGAATATGTCGCCAAATAAAGCTTTTTAACAAATTTGAAACGTTTGATAAGAATAGCTGGTTCGCTAAACTATCAAAAATTTTCACACCAAGTAGCTTTTCACAGCTGGGAAGTTTAAAACTGGGAGCTTCTACTGTATTTCAAATTTATTCATAGATTTGTGACATTTTTTTAAATTTTTAAAGTTATAATAAATTACTTTGAAAATTTAAATCATTTAATTTACTATATTATACATGATAAATCATAAAGAGCATCTACATTTCATTCCTTTATTTTAAAAAATCTATTAAAGATATTGAAATAAAATAAATTGCTTATTGTACAGAATATAATACGGTTTTATGTATTTTATATATAATGTTTATCACTTTTTCCAAACCTTTATTTTTAATTTGATTTTAAAGATACACAATTCAATGGCTCAATTTCTTTTTATTTTCGATTTTATTATAGGTTTTAATAGAAGAAGACTTATATTTTAATATAACACCAAAATCATTAAAATATGTTAAGAGATAAAAAACTTATACTTTTTTGAATATCAAGAATGCCTCTTAGAATTACATTATAAAAATCCAATTCATAATTTTCATAAAATATTTTGTTATTTTTAAATAAAATACTTTATGCTTAACAAATTTGTTGCAATGCCTTTATTGATCAAAATTAAGATTAACCCTTCAGAGTGATTAACATAATAATGTTTTTTGGGAATCCTATGTCTAAGTTAAGAATAGATATAAACAAATAGTTTAAAAATGAAACTTTAATTTATTGCTATTTAAAACCATTCCTATGCTCAGGTCCAACTCTGTTGAGACCTAAAATTCAGTGCTGAAATTATCAGTAACTGTGTTGTACTGACGAAGACAGCAGTTATTTGTCGAAACAAAAATTTGTCTGCAATTAAAACTTCTTTCAATGTAATATGATATAATATATTACTAATATCGCAGTTAGCAATCAAAATATGTTTTAATTTTACTAAAATTATGATTTTATTTACAGGTTTTTATACTAATTTATCCTTTTCAAATTTTCAATTATTTATTTTAAAAAACACTTAGTAATTTAATGTATAATAAAAATACTTTATTATTGTACCATATTTTAAACTGATATAACAAATTAGCCAAAATGTAAATTGCAATAGAAAATTAATTAACGAAAGTTTCACGTTAATGCATATCATTAATAATATTATTTATTTATTTTGAAATTAATAATTTGGCCAATTTGTCTAATACCTTTTAAAATATTTTAATTTAAACTATTGTAAAAAAATGAATTCAAAATTATTAAATAATTTGTATTTAATATTTGATAGTGGTTTCACTTTCCAATAAAAAATATTTATCTATTTAGACAAATATTTTAAATCCTTATTGGTTTATTTACAGTTTAAATTTAATTTATGAAATTTATAATAAAATTATAAATAAGAATTTTTATTTGAAAATATACACGAAATAACTTTAACAGTCACATTATTTTTATTAAAGAAATATACAGTCAAAACCAAAACATGGGGGAATAATTGCATTGAAACTTTTTTGGCTAAATTTATGAAATTTAGTATATCTCAAAAAATATCATGAATATTTTCAAACTTTTAAAAGTTTTCTAAACTAGAATAATTGATGAATATGTTTTATTAATATGACTTGAAAATTCTAACTCCACCCAAAAAAATTTATTTTGCACATTTTATGAATTATTTTCCCATGTTTTGATTTTGACTGTATAAAGTAAATAAATTAAATTGATTTGACTAAATAAAATTTCGCAAAAAAAATAATCAATCTTATCAAGGCAATTTTAAATTATAAAAGAATTGAAGTAATTTAGTGCAATTAAATTAATTAATAAGTTATTTATTTAGAAAAATCAGTAAATTGTTAATTAACTTTTGATGTTTAAGATCTCTTATCAAATTTCTCAATTACCCTTAATATCTGGAGATTTTACGCGTATTTCACGAAGAAAAAAGTGATATTTATGATAAATATTAAGAGGCGTACTATACGCAGAATGCGTTTTATACGAGGAAAAATCAATGTTTTAAAATTATTTTGGATTCTTATGTCAAATAAAACTACAAATCAAGGTCTTCAAACACTTTATCGCTTTGAATATCAATGCTATCAATGAAATCCATGAATTTGTTAACATTTCTATAAATTATTACAGTTTTATATCAATGAGTACACAGTTATATGCATTGTTTTTTCACTCTTAAAATATATTTAATGTAACAGTCTATGCGTACTATTCGCCAATGCGTACAATCTCCCGATAATAAAAGTGGTTATATTTATCTTTAGTTTACCAATATAATTTTTACTAACATATAAATTAAACGAATATAATTAAAGATAAATTTAAAGAAAATGTACATAATTTAACTAAATAATTTTTGGTTTTATATAATTTTTTTGATGTTTTTTTATTTTTTTCCTTAATAATAATTTAATGATTTTCAGAAAGAAATTAATTCACAATCAATATCAATCAAGACAAAATCAAATATACTGAAAATATTAGAACATATCAGTTAAATAAGTTATAAAAAAATAAGTAATTCAATTAACTAATTAATACAAAATAAAATCGAGTTAAAATAATAAATACAATTATTGCTTAAAAATTACAAGAAATACAAAATATTTTAATTAGAATTTGACGACATTTCTCTTTCGTAGATTTGCGTGTCCGTCGCATTAGACGCGACGCTATTAGCGTTTGTCGCGATAGTCTCTGTCAACAGTGCGTTAGATGCGATGTTAGTAGATTTCGCAAACGTAGCAATCATTTCAGATTTAGAAACACTCTTGAGAACTTAAACGATAAGCAATAAATATAATACAATACTATAAGTGATAAACTGTTTGCAAATATGAATAAAACTAAACTTAACAGATATTTACAACACTTCAGTTCTCTCAAAAAGCAGATTATGTCCTATAGATAATAATGTCGGCTTGGGATACCAACAGATTTAAAACTTGAAAGATAATTAAATTCATAAATCATATTTATGCAGAAGTCTATCTTTGTGTGCAGTCTCTACACTAACCTAACCTATAATAATAAATGGCTTTAATTGATTAGTCAAGCAACAAAATAATTAGAAATTAACTGAAGAATTCATAATTAAACCTAACCTAAGAAAATATAAGTTAATTGAAAAATAATCTAAAATAAACGAAGAAAATAAATAAAAGCAAATAAATAAATAAATAAATAAAAAGATAAATAACTTAATAAAATAAAACTACAAAATGAACAAAAACTCTAAGAATTCAAGTAATGTCATTCCCTGGTCTAAAATCCGAAACAATGAGTTTACACCAATCATTAAAAATGAGCGCAGTGTTCTTCTTGCTTAAAATGTCTGATAATAGGTTACCACTGAGGCCTTTATATGTACAGTCTGTATAACTCGTCTCTAATTCTGGAATATTTAGGACAATGGATAAGTAAATGTTCAATAGATTGTCTTGAAGAATTGTAACAAAAGCATAGATCTGTCACAGAGTGGCGATATTTCATCTGATACACATTACAGAAGGCATGTCCCGTCAGAATTTGTGTTCCGTCAAAAGAATGAGACCAATATTTCATGTTTTTAAGTGCACAATTAATTGATAGCAAAAAGAGCTTGGTGATTTTTCCTTATGGGAGCAACAAATACCTCTCGTTCCATTTGGTTAATAATCGAGACCTTATCTTAGCTTTAGCTGCGGTTAAGGGATTATCCGTATAATCGAAAGTCTGTCCATTGATCGCACTTTTCGCAAGTTCATCCGCGCGTTCATTGCCAGTAATTCCTATGTGAGCTTTGACCCAATAAAAATCAATCTCTCGGCCTCTTTCAATCATTTCAGTCAATAATTTGTGAATCCTTTGTACCAAATCATTGGAATTAATCCTTTGTTCCAAAGTCATAAGAGAAGATCTCGAGTCTGAGTAAAGAGCGACTTTCCCACTACTCGCATCGGTCGCATCCCTCGCAAAAATTAATGCACTTATTCTCGCGTAGAGCTCCGCCTGAAAAACAGCATTCGTTGCCTAACCGGTGACACGCAGTTTTCGCAGCCCGTCCTCTATCGTAAACCACATATGCCGAGCCCACACCATCCACTGATTTGCTGCCATCAGAGAAAATTGCATATCTATATCTGCCCAAAATGCTTGACATCGCCTCCTGTGTTTTCGTTTATATCCATTAAATTGAGATTCTCTTTGCAAGGTGGTTCATACGTGATGAATTTATTCTCTTATCCAATCTATAGTTAGGAATTTCAGCACATCTCCGCTGCTTTTTAACCCTTTCAATATTAGTTAATTGTCTGATCTTTAAATCCAGAGGAAGAATACCCGTTAGTGCGGTCACAGCATTATGTGATTTTGTATGAAAGCCTTTAACCATTTTAACCAAGATAGGCCTCTGAAAACCATTGAGTCTCGGACGAATATATTTATATTTCAAGGCTCCAAACCAGATAGATGAAGCATACGTAACTGAAGGTTCAATTGCAATGATGTAAATAAGATTTTGGATCTCTGGACTGAGTCTCGACGTAGGCCTTGCTACTCTATGTAATGCTCGGGCAATCCTCTGAGTCTTTTTGATGTCATAGTCCACATGATTAGTGAATTTCAAGTGCTGGTCAATAATAACTCCCAAGAAATTCATTTCTTTCGAGGTTCGAACAGTCATGTTTCCAACTTGGAACTCAAAAGTTTGTCTTTTGTAGATGATCCTGATCTTATCAGTAAAGCCCACAGCCACAGTCTTTTTCGGTGCAAACTTTAGTTTAAACGTCTCTCCCCAAGACAAGATTTCTCCATTTGCAAGCGCCAAAATATGTCTTAACCGTTGAATATTCTTATGCTTTACCACCAGTTGTATGTCATCCGCGAAACACTGAAGAGTGCAACCGTCTGGCATTCTCTTATTTAGAAGCGAGTCTATCATTATATTCCACATAATCGGGCCGCATACAGAGCCCTGAATACATCCTCTAGTAATGTTATTACTTGCGACGGAGTCGCCATATGCGAGTTTCGCAGTTCTCCCGCGAAAATAGTCCCTAAAGAGGGAAAAGAGATTCTTCTTAACCGAATTCGATTTTAGAGCGCACAGAAGGCCAGGCCACCAGAGAGAATCGAACGCTGCTTTAATATCGAAAGAAACCACAAGTTCTTGCTCTTTGTCCGCCAATCTACCGTGTCTTTTAGCAGCTTTTATTTGATCGACCAGGAATTTAATCGCATCGATTGTAGACTTATGTTCAGAAAAACCAAATTGATTCGGATGCAGTTGACCTCGTCTATTCAAGTCCCAATTAAGTCTCTTAGTCATTAGCTTCTCCAATAGTTTGCCCATAACCGGTAGCAACCCGATAGGCCTGTAAGCCGATAAGTCGGAATAACTCTCTTTATTGGGTTTTGGTAAAATCTTCAGAACCGATTACTTCCAAAGAGATGGGAAATGACCGAAGCTCAAACATTTATTAAACAAACTTGTCACCAGAGAAACATGTGACTCGACAAATCAAAGAAAAATGTCCCCAGTGAGGCCGTCACTGCCAGGCGCTTTCTTCCCATTTATTGCATTTACCGCCTCTAGCACTTCGCCGTCGCAGAAGTCGTATTATTCGCCGCTAGTTACAGAGGATTCTCGAATTGGGTGACCATCGCATTTTGGAGAGTAGAATTAAGGGAACAGCCATCTGAATAATAATGATTTATAAGTGCTGTAGCGGAGGCGTCCACACCAGTCGTATATGTGTCGTTAATTTTTATCGTTGTCGGTGGTCTTGGTATCGGGTTGTCTTTCAGCATTCGATACACGTTTAAAAAGACATTATCCTTTTCTTGAGATTTACTATATTCTTTTCAATTTTCAAAGGCAGTGCTTCTGATCAATTGAGCATAATTCTCTTTCAGTACGACGTATCCGTCAATAAGTCGACTAGAGTTCCTTGAATTGGAAATACGATGCTTATGTAGGATCACTCTATGATTAGATTGTTCCAACTCACTAGTCCACCAGGGACAAAAGACCTTTTTTTATGGGTTCTCAGTGGAATGGATGCATCAGCGGAAAGAGAAATAACTTCGGTGGTTTTAGATACCAAATTATCGAGTTTCATACAATCAGACACGTTAAGTGGAGATGTGGGGATTATATTCATTTCTTGAAGTCTTTGATTGCATTCATTTAAGAACTTGTTCCAATCAGTCCGTTCTTTCCGGTACTTATACGTTGCTTGCAACACATGCGCCGGAAGCGATTCAATACAAATTTCGAATGTTATCGCATTATGATCAGAAGAAGGAGTGATGTCCTGATTCCCTTTTAAATTCTGCACTTTGTCACTGATGTCTTCTGACGAGAAAGTTACTTCTGATTTGTGCCTCTCCATTGACCCCACACATATCCTTCCTAAGTAGGGGTTGTGCGACAATTGACTACATCCAAACCATTTGCTATCGCGAAATTATAAAGGCTAATGCCGTTACGATTCGAGCTGCCATTACTTGTCCATAAGGGGTGTTTCGAGTTAAAGTCGCCGCCGATTATAATTCGGTTGCCGATAGCCACTGCTTTAGCCAACCGTCTTTTCAATAATTCGCGCACATTATCGGTCCCAGGGGGATTATAAGTAGAGATTATGTGCCACATTTGTCCATCAAATCTTGTATCGATCGTAACCATCAGAGTCACTGAATTGGGCCATATGTGTTGGTATGATCTTCTCATTGATAATTAAAATGGCCGCTCTGACTACACCATGCGTTTTATATTGATATGTTCGATAAGAACTTTTCACGGAGAGGAGACCAGTAGAAGTAATCGTAGGAGGTTCAGAAAGGAGTACTATATCATATTTATACAAATGTTGGCCAGAAATTATCTCATCCATTGATTGCTTCATCTTGCGCGCGTTTACTTGCAGGAACTTAATATACATTAAGATCACTGTCAATGGTTCTTCTGACTCCCTCCATCTTTTCCTTAACAGTCGGACACTTCCTCGAAGTCGCCATATGGTTTGTAGTGATGCATTGATCAGAGGGCTTACGATTTCCCTCACCATCCACATTATACAAGTCACAGTTGTAGCACTTATGACTATCTTTTGCATCTTTCGCAGGGCAGCGCGCGTAACTATGGCCACCTGGGCAGTAAAAGCAAATTAGCTCTTCTTTCGACATACGACACTTGTACATCGTGTGACCAAAGCTGCAACACTTATAGCACTGCACGAAGGACGAAAAGCCCTCGCAGTGTACTCGTTGATACCCGACGATATTTCTCCCGTTTCTCATCAGATTCATGAGAGCAGATCTCATTTCGTGGCTGACTTCAACCACATAATTCGATAAGGACTCTTTATGGTGATTCATCATGAATATAAAGATCAGATGATCTTCAATTTTATTATCGCCAATGACGCCTGCGACAGTTGGGTTACTGGCGACTAGTTCTGACACGAATTGGTCTGCATGGGTCTCATCATGAGCAACCCCCTTGAAATACATTATGGGTCTACGCCTTCTGCCCATCCTTACTTTATCTTTAAGTTCTGGGATGCGCTCAACGACCAGTTTCATAGAAGATTGGCACACGGATAAATCATCAAAGTCGATTCTGAGTTCACCATTGGGAATGCAAGCCATATCATCTACGGCAGCCTTAAATTCCCGGGCCGGGATATTTCTTTTAATAGCGTCACGAATTTTGGCATGGGTCCATGACTCATCAGGTCGGCTGATTATAAACGCATGTTTATTCGGCTTTGCGACCCGGACTGGTGCTCTATCCTGCTGAGCCCGATGGCTGTTAGCAGCGGTGATATCTGCCAAGAATTCGCATTTGTGGCGCGCGAGCGCGCATTAGTCGCATCTCGCGCATTTGGCTCAGGCCGTCGCAGGAAGTCCTCTCGAAGCGACTTCATTTCCCTTTTTATCAAATCTGTTAATTCTCTCCTCATTATTTTGAATTGATTCTTATTAATGCTGAAGAAATCGCTAAATTTTGACATTTCTGTTCGAATGCCCTCAGTGTAGCCCTTTAAAAGTCCTAAGATTAAATAAAACTAAAATTAAACCTAAAAGCTAACTAAAATAACAATTAAAACTGAATTAAATCAAGAGTTAAAATTTCAAACGACTGCACATCTCGAGGTACAAATACGTCCCGATGTCCTGATGTTTTTTTATTATAAAAGATATTTCATTAATTATGCAATTCAAAAGGTTTTTATAAAAATAAAATTGAATAAATTATAAAATAAATGATGAATAAATTACGGTTCATTTATATATTTTTTATAAATTCTATTTCCTTTATAATTTTTAAATTTGAGATTTGAATTGTTAAATAATATCTATATAAAAGATTTTTTTAGAAAAAATTTGCATCTTTAAACTTATAAAGGTTTAAAAATATATATATAATTCAGATAAAACTACTTTACTTTAGTAAAAAATAAAAGTATAAATTATTTTTATGATTAAAACCAATGATTTATAGATTATTTTTTTGCTTTATTATTATGGAAAACTCTCTAATATAATTAAAATTTAAAAAAATTAACCTAAAATAAAAGGAAAATTTTTTAAAGTAATTCGGTGGGTAGTTTTATATTTTGATCAATTTTTTTATAGAAATGTTTTGTAAGGTCGTAAGTACCATTGATATTTCTTACCAAATATTTTGAAAATTAAAATAAAAAGTCTTCCACAAATCTAACTAAGAAAACAAAACTAGGTCTATTTCAAAAAGTAGTTTATCAAATTTGATTAAATTTTGTAAATATCTTAAACAACTCCTCCGATTCCTAAATCTAAAATATTATTTTCGTAGTCGAATATTAGAGGCTTCAAAAAGTCTAATAACTACATTTTTTATAATTTTTCAAAAATTATAAAACATTTTTTATTTCTATTTCAAAGAAATTGAAGAGCTTTTTAATACCTTTAAAATTTCATCAATATCATTTAAATCGGATGAGAATTAAGAAAACTGCAATAAATTTAAAATAGTCATATTTAACAAATTTATTAAAATATGGATTAGGTAAATGTAACAGTTTTTTGAATAAGTAAAATAAAATGATTTTTTAAAATTTGTTATTAAAGATCTCAAAGTTATTTAAAAGCAAATAATTATAAAATATTGATTGTTAGAATAAAAATAATTTAATCTTCTTTCTCATTAAAATCTTAAATATAAATATAAAAATTTTAAAAGTATTGATTAATACAAAATTAAGATATGTTTTTCAGAAATTAATTTTAACATTTTTATTGGTAAACTTACAAGAAATAAAGTTTAGGTTATTTATTATATTTATTTCATATTTAAGTATTATAAATATTTTAGATAATTATTAATTATAAAAGATAAGTAATTTTTAAAATAAATATGTCGATATTTTTAAATTTGGAAGACACTTTTCAAACTTTAAATATGAATTGGAAATAAAATTTTCTTATAGAAAGATTTAATTAAAAAAAATTATTTATTTATTATCTTTTATGACGATAAATAAGTTTTGTAAATTTTCTAATATTTATTTGAATAACATTATTTATTAGTAGAATAATTTATTAGTTATTTATGAATAGAGTATCCGGTTTTAGTTAAAATATAAGTCATAATAGTTTCTAAAATAACTAGTATTAACTTGAAACCATATAAATATTTAACAAAATATTTATTTATTCTTAATTAATAATTTTATTTTTACAAAAGAATAGTTTAAATTAACTTATAT
>JAQFZM010003402.1:0-11167 GCA_034695785.1 Galumna obvia
ATGCATTATATCATCTCAATCTCTATAATAAAGTGTAGGTATTAACAAATGTCTATCAAAAATGTCTTTTAAAAATAAAAATTTAATTTTAATATTTAATATTTATTCATCAATATTTTTTCTAAGTAAAATATTTGCTCATTTATATTTTCAAGCCATTAATTAAAAAATTATTATACTAAACTTTTAACATTATTAATATGTTATTTCATCAATTGATAAATATATGTACTAATCTTCGAATAATATTAAACTGTAACCCAGTCCTCATTAATTGAAAAGTCGTTTCTTAAGCAATTTTAGAAGAAAAATACAAAATATATGAAAATATTGAAAATATGTTGTTTTTATGCATTTATTATTAAAATATGCATTTATATGCATTTATGCATTTTTAAACTTGGTAATTTGGACCCTTATTATATGATCAGGTTAACTATCAATTCGAAACTTAGATATCTATCACCGATAAAAATATGCAAATGCATGGATTTTAATGCTTTAATAATTATGTAATATGTTAATGAATTATCAATACCTTGATAGTTCATTAATATAGACGAGATATTTTTTGGGCTAAAAGTATTAGGCAATTGAAAAATTTTCTCGGTTTTCACAATATACCACTGAAATTTCGCTCTCACGAGTGTAGCGGCCAAACGGTAAATAATCAATGTTGTAATACTGCTTATGAAATGTTCTACTCATTGAAGCGAACAAATTACCAATTGACCATTTTTCTGTCCGATCGCTAATTGTCTGGATTTTGGCCTCGGTAGCTAAAAAGTTAATTTTTAAGCTTAAAAATTGTCAAATGGAAAAATCAAAATAGACATTTTATAGAGCATTAAAATACTCTATAATTTTGGTAACTACTAACTAAAATGAAAATTATTAATACACTTTTAAACATTTAGTCTCGATTTAACAAGATTCAATGATGAAAACTATTGATTAAAGTCCTTGTTCATATAGCATAAAAATTATTGAACTTGCTAAATTATTAATAAAAAGCATTTTTCTAATTAAATGTTTTAAAACCTGTTTATTGATTTTATAGCTCTAAACAGTTGTCAAAATTAGTAATATTGTATTACCTTAATAATACAATATCTGATATATTCATTTTAATTTTATTCTAAAATTCAATTATTATTTAAAATAATATTTTGATTAAAATATTTTTATTTATAAATTCTATATTTTTAATATTTAAATTTATTTTTATTACTTTAATGAACTTGGTCATATCTTGGTTATTGCTCAAACGATTCACAAATATATAAAATATTTAACTTAATTTAAATGCAAATAAATCTTTTTATTTAATATTCAAGTAATGAATTCATTTTAATTATGAAATATGATATCAACAATATTTATTCATTCAGTTAATCATTATGTCATTTATCTGAAAATAAAGTATACCATGCTATTTTACTTAATTAAGACCTCGGGCTCAAATGAAAAGTTAAATAAAATTTAAAAATTAATTTTCAAAATACTAATTATTGTCAAACATATTCCAGTAATCATATGAATGTATTTATACTAGGTGTTTTAATACCTTTAACAATCACATGCCTATGCCATATGGTATAAGCAAGCACAGTAAACCTATTCATATTCAGCATAATTTCAATGATTACAATTTTTTAATTATTTGTTATAATTAGAGAAGGGAATTCTGTCCTAGTGACTATTTAAACCCATTTATAGAAATGTCATAGGAGACTTGAGATTTGTACTAGATAAATATTATTAGTCATTTTACATAAACAAATACTGTTTCAAAGAGAAGCCTTCATTTATAAGTCTATGTATTTATAAGAGTCTATGATATTTATATAATTATTTTCTAATTAATAACTCTTAAATCTAAGTTTGATAAAATATGAACAAGTCTATCTTGATAATAAAGATCAACTTGATTATATTATTTATCAAGCTTAAAATAGTGAGATTTTAATTTTTATATCATTTTTTTGGTTAAAAGAGAATTATATGAATTTTATTTTTATTAAAAATATATGAAATTCTTACGAAACTAAAGGAAAAAAAGTGAAATGATATTCTGTGCCAACGCCTGCGCTTACACTTTGATTCTGTGCGCATGAATTGCATTACATGAGGGTATTGTTCACAACAACATTGATTTGTATATTTGAGTCACTTTCTTGGAGATCAAATACCTTTCACATCAACACTAAAATAGTACTTATGTTGTGCTCTAGTAATCTTGTTACATTATTTATTGTTGTTATATTTTAGCGGTAAAATATTAGCTAGTTTATTTATATTTATTGTTGTTGTCCTGATAACTATACAATCATTGATGAATTACAACCGCCTGTCCTCTGCCGAGTCCTACACCACAACAGACACCAGTTCTTTGGATAAGTCCTTTGAAACCGTCAGTTCTTCTGTATTTCCTTTTTATAAGCCTGTCTTAGCATCCGAGGCAAGAGCCAGATCTGTGCCAAATGGATATCATGTATGTATTACCCAGCATACTATCATCAAGGGAATTTATTATGCAAATTTATATTGAGTTCAAATATTATGTGCACTTTGATTACATTCCTTTCCCAAAGGGTTGATCCAAAAGTTCACTAAAAATGTTTTTAAATATAATATTTTGAGTGAAATCTGAAATTAGTTTTAAAAATAATAATTAAATTTTATTGAAAAGTTATGTTTGTGTCATAAAAAAGTGTTAACACATTTTAGACTAATTAAGCGGTATTTATAACTACTGTTTTGCTATTTTTTTTACTTCAATGCTGTGCTTTCTTTTATTGACGTTCAGCAGCTGAACGTCAATAAAAGAAAGGCTCTTATTCTGCGCAAAATGTGTTATGCAATTTATATTTCATATTTCATATATTTTTCATATTTCGATCAATTATTCACTTCCTCTTCGATTCATTCATTAATATTTTATAAATTGGATTTCAATTCTCTAAAAATTTATTTTTAGAATTTAATCTTGGATTTAAATTAATGTTACTAGCTTAGTCTATCATGATAAGACCGTTTATCACTAGTTAAATAGATAAAGGTAAGAGCAAGGTTGATTTTAGATAAGTCTCTTCTGATATAAAAGAATTATACCTAGATCAAAAATTAATTTAACATAATTTATTGTTGTGTAAATGTCTGGTTATAAATAAATTTTAAATTGCAAGATATTTTTTTTTAATTTAATGTTGGACTTTAAGAAAGGAATTTAATATTTGCTCTTAGATTACCTTGGACATTTATTTTTATATTTCAATTACATTTCGATCATAAAAAAGTTTTATAATAAGTTTTAGGAAAATCCTCTTAAAAGAGATGAGATATTATTATATAATTTTAAAAAGGATTTTAGTATAAATAAAATAAAATGAATAAATAATAGAAAAACTTTCCTTTGGCTCAAATCAGGAAAACAACCCATTGTTTGAGTACTTTATAAAAAGGAAAGTATGAAAAATGTAGAAAAAATAGTGAATTATTTCAATATAAAAGTATAAAATAATAAAAAAATATAATGATAAATGTTATTCATTTGAAATATAATTGAGCAAGAGCACACTAATTACATACTATCCATTGTTTTTGATAGATAAAACTCTAATTGAAATCAATTTTAAAGATTAGAGTTAAGTCAAATGATTAGATAACAATAGCTTACCATAGGTTTAGGTCTGTAATCGTCAATCGTTTTAAGTCATTTGTAAATAATTTAATCGATGAACTTTTCAATTAATCAGTACTTCGATTAAAGTATAGGAAATCCATTGAATTACTTTGAATTTATATGAAATGTGTAAAACATTTCCTCAAAACCTTTAGATTTTCTCTTATGGTTGAGTTCTTCATCGTTGACAAACTCTTAATGTTATGTCTCACGAAATTTCTTAAAGAATTGCATTCAGAGAGAGAGAGAGAGAGAGAGAGAGAGAGAGAGAGAGAGAGAGAGAGAACTATCGATTAATTAAAAGAATTGATTGTTTGGAAATAAACAACCTTGGTTACATGATTAAACCCTTTTTATTGATTACAAGAATAGCTGAGAAAAATAAATGGTTTATATTTTAGGGTCAAAATCATAGTTTCACAACACGTAAAACAAATCTTCTTTTCCCGAAATATAAGAGCATTTTATTAGAATTTATATGAATTTAAGTTAAAATATGATTATATCGTTATATTTAATGCAAACGTGTTTTGAATTTTAAAAGTCATTCCTTTCCTCAAATTGTTTACTTTTAGAGTGAATAAAATCCTTTGTATTTATTATTTCGTGTAAATTACGAGTTAATTCAAGTGAGGGTTCAAATTGTTTCAGATTTCAAGAATCGGTGCTATTAAAGTATATTTATTTAATTTAAACTTAAAACTTGCAAGCTCATTTCAAATTCTTAAAGTGCTTTTAAATAAATTATTGAACAAAATGTCATAAAATTTGCAAAATATAAAGATTTAAAGTTTAAGAAAATATTCTGTCCAAGGATATAACTCATTATCATGATCATATTATGTTAAAGGAGTAAATGTAAATGTTTAACCAGGCACATAATTTACTCTATATGTGGGCTGTAAGCAAAAACAAGTTGAGTATGAAATAGAATTATATCCCAAATTTATATGAACTGGCATGTTTTATTCAAACTGTTCCTAGCAACATTTAATTTAGCAAGATTCAAAGACTGATATATAAATAAGGTCTCAAAAGAGACAAAAATAGTTTCTGAAATAGTGATGAAATAATAATACAAAAGACTTAACTATTAAACTCCTGAGAATCGGTGCTTCGGCTAAATTGAATTGAACTCTACTTTATGTCTAAATAAATAAATATACAAAAAAAATCTAATCAACAAAATTATATCCGATTTATAAAAATAAATGTGAAAAAAGTTTTGAAACTAAAATGATAAATAACTTATCAAAAGTACATTTTGTTGGCAAAGAATATCTTTTTATTTTTGTTAAGTGTTTGACAGCATTTTTTGATAATTTCATTAAAATTAAGAAAAGTTTTATTCAAATAATTTTTAATTAAAACATTAAAACTTACTTAATTTGAAAATAAATAAACTAGTAAATGTCAATTATTATTATTATATCCTTTTTAAAACTAGGAAATTTTTATTATAATTTTAATTCAAACTGATTAAAATGAAAAATAAGCAAGAAAGATAACATAATCTTTAGTTAACATATCAAATAAGCTTGTTTATTTTTGATTATGACTATCCATATAAAGTTAATTCACCTATAATTTACTAATAATTATAACAATTATAAATAAATTATTTTAATTAAACTAATCTATTTATCTTGTTTACTATTAACCAAGTATAATTAATTAATGACACGACTCATTAGCAATTCAACAAGTTAAGTTCTTATTAAATTATTTATTTAAATAATATTGATTGAGTTATTGGTGAAGGGTTATTTAGATGTTCAGTGAATACCCATTTTATTTCTAAATGTTAAGTGAAAATCGATTCCTAACATTGAGACAAATATTTAGTTTTATGAGATGTCGTTCCCCTAAAGTTTGTCACACTTATCGATCTGTAATTCATTAGATATGATTATCAAGGTACTAAATAAAAAAATATTGATATTTTATATTAAATTATAACCACCTTGCTCATCATAGTTTTCTATTGATGAAAGTAATTTTTTATTCTTTCGTTTCTTTTGGGTTTTCTTTCCTAGATTATCGTATTCTTATTATTATTGTTGGTAATTATCCGCACAATTATTCTGTGCTCTATTAATGGCTATTTTTTCTTTTGTTTTGAACTTAGGGCTCACTTTTACGCTCTGATGAGTTGACTCATTATTTTCCCGAAGAGAAGATAAGTGTATATATCGCCACATGGAATATGAACAGCAATACCCCGCCATCAGATCTCAACCCAATAGCACTGCCAGAGAGTATTGTATACGTGGCCGACATATTGGCGTTCGGTATACAGGAGGCACCTCAGGGTAACTTTGGTAAGGAGTGGGAGATTGAACTTCAAAAGACAATAGGACCGACTCATGTACTCTATCATTCGACAACTCACGGGGCACTTCATCTCTGCATTTTCGTTAAAAGGTTTGTTTATATTAGCATGTATAGTTTATATTCAAGCTATTTCTAGATGAGTGACACTTGAATACCAAGTGGTTTAACATTTTGTTTCCTGCTGTCAACATGCTTCTTTATCAATATGTTTGATATATACAAATAATGTTTGTGCTTGATACTTCTTTTCCTTAAAGATAAAAGAGTGGTATCATTTTAAGAATATTTTATGATTGTTATTCAAATGTTTATTATAAGAAGAGTTTGTATTGAAAGCCCTTCGAAACAATTTTTCGATAAATTGTTTCACTTTTTTTTGTAAATTTATTGCAATACATAAGGAATGAGTCGTTCCAATGAATAGCTATGAATTGTTTTCAATGAGTTTTTCTTTCCTTTTTATTTCCACTTCTTTTGCTTTTGTATCGAGAATTGAATTGACTTTTATAAGCACTCGATTCTAGTGAAACACATTTCTATATATCAGTTTCTGTTAGAGATGTCCAGGGATTCACTTTTTTTTGCTTATATTTTCAAAACCATTATTCTTAATAAATACTTTGTGAATAGCTTATGTAGTAATCAAGATACTTTTATAATAACATGATTTTAATGAAATTCTTGACAAATAAGTTCTCCAGTTTGTGGATAACCAGATATTTGACCATTAAATTGAGTAATTCTGTGTAAAACCAGTGATATATTGTGGGCCTAATATATAAGAATATAATCCCATTATATTCAAAGTGAAGACAAAACTCTTTTTATGTTTTTTCTCTCATTTTATCGATTGATTTGAAGCCATTTTCTACAGAAATGATTTATTTTATAATAAACTTTCAACTTTATTCGTGAGAAAAATTGCAGGTTTATATCAAAAATGTTCTGAAAGTTATTTATGATATAAACTTTATAAATAATTATCGCTTAAAAGTAAAATACAATTAATATTTATGACAAATCGATTAAATAAAGTTGCTTGCTTAATTTATAGCATGTCAACAATTATCATGGGGGTTACGATTATGCTTTTATTGAAAGTACATTGCCTTGGTAACTAGTGGTGTCTTTATAACTTGAAAATATTCTTTAATCTTATATCTTGGTGATGATTGATCTTAGTCAGTTTAAAAATGTTATTCTTTAATTTGAGCAAGCATATTTTATATAAAACTATTCTTTTATACATTAAACAACAAAAATTGATTAATTATATCATGATAATTTTTGCTTTTTCTTCTATGAATTTTTTATTACATTTCATAATTAATGATAATAAATGTGTTCTTATGATTCAGTAATTGATTTATTATTCTTTTCGCTCCCGATTTTATTCTAACCTTATTCTTAACACTATATTAATCTCATTACAAGAATGACCAAGTTCTTCAACAAATATCATATAATCTTGCTTTCTTCAATTCTATTTATTGCATATTCTCTGATTTTTGGTTTAATACTAATTAAATATAGCAAGTCTCTTTTTCTTTATTAATTAGATTGTCTTTCATAGACATCTTGGTAACTAAATAAACAACCCTGGACATATAATATATCTAAGTGCAATTTTTTGTACGGAAAAACTTATTCTTTTTATGTGGTCAACACTTTAGTAAATGTTCTGTTCTCGAAATGCTGTGCTTTCTATACATTAAATGCAGAGGAAATTCATTTAAATGTCAGATATAATAAGTTTATCCAAATTCTGTGCATTAAATAAACTTTTTGTTTATTAGGAGTCCTTTCCTTTTATGTACCTTGCTCATATGAATTCCAATCTAAACATGCTCGTTAAAATTCTGTGTTTATAAGATAAAATTGCTTTTACAAAAATAGGCATGGTTATTTATTTTTGTTGAGGATAAAATCAGAAAATTATGTTCACAAATATTATGAGAGGATATTTTTATTTACCTAGAACACTTTCTGAAAGCATAATCTTCGATTTAACTAAAGATTTTGTTCTGGAAATGATGTTTTCAGGGTAATTTAGTCGAGTAAATACAGTAATCTTATATATTTGTTATTTTAGTGAAGTTTATTTCGTTTTATTAGTTTTTCATTGAATTTTGTGAGCATTAGATTTGTCTTAAAAATCAGTGAAAATAAAATAATAAGAGAATATATTATTTGATAAATGAAAGCACAGAATATTCTAAACCATATGAAAATCCATTTACTGGTTTGATGTCATACAGGTTTTATTGATTATTAAAGTAGTTTTTCTAATTTACAGGAATATCTCAATAATGTAAACATCAATAGTTATAACATTCTTTCTAATTAATAGAATTTGTTTGACTTATAGAATAGCATATATATGATATCTATAAACCTTTTTATTTACAAGAATTAAATGTTAAATTACCAAGATAAATTTAATGTTAAAAATATAGAATATTTAAGTTAGAAAAACAAAATATAGAGTTTACTGTATTAAAGGATTTATTAAAAAAGTATATTCTAGAATATTTTTCATATTTCTTTACTCATTATAACAATTTGTTGAGTCAAGTTATCCAAGTTCATTTTATTATTGACATGATTTGAATATGAAAAGAGATGTCAAACATTCTTCTTAATTACATTCTATTCAAATGAGAAAAAGTTTTGTTAAACTAAAATAAATATTCCTTTTATTCAGTATTTTATTATTTCTTTTATAATAAAAAATGGTTTTTTTGTAAGAATTCTGTGAAGATTTGATAAAATATTTCAGTCTTTTTTTAAAAACTTCTTTTGTTTATTTTTTAGGGATTTATAAAAGTTTTGACTCCTTTTATGTGAAAATGAATTATTTAACAGAAAAAGTGGTTTCAAAATAAAAATAGAATTCTATGAAAAATGAGCATGGTCAACATTTATAAGATGCAGAGTTTATAAATATATAATAAGACGGGTGACTCAGATAAATTCAATGTCCAAATTTGATTTAGCTGTCAAATAGAGTTAGCATGATTAATTGATTACTGTTTATTCATCCATAGGTTTCTCATTTGGTATTTATCGTTAGCAGAGGACGAGACGCACAACACTCGTAGTCCCTGTGCTATACCAATACTGAAGACAAAAGGAGCCATAGCTGTGGCATTCCGTGTGTTCGGCACATCATTCCTATTCATTAACTCACACTTTCCCGCACACGAGTCTCAGTGTAAGCGACGTCTCGAAGAATACGAAAGGATTATCTCATCAATCAATTTGCCAAAAGACTACTCACTTTTGAAGACCCGATACATAACCAATGACTTAACCGGTCGTTTCGATTGTGTCTTCTGGTTTGGAGACTTTAATTTCAGAATAGAACTGACCCATGAAAATGTCATTCAATATGTCAAGGTAAAACACATAAATTGATTTAGATAATTATCTAGGCGGTTTGTTTTGACCGTGGTTATTTAAGCTAAAATTAATTATTTATATAAAAATATTAAATACTTATCAGATGTGATATTAATTAATTTTGGCAAGATTAAACATTATCAAGTTAGTATCTATTGAGTTAATAATGAATGAGCCTTGATAATTAAATTTATATATTTTTTGGTAGCACCTTGATCATATTCAGTAATGGATTCATTGAATGAATAATTTATTTAAAGGATATTAAATCTGAGGACATGTATGAGCCGCTACTCTCTTACGATCAGATGAGTCAATCAATGGTAAAGTCTGTTCTGTTCCGACACTTTTCTGAAGCAAATCAGATAAGGTTTGCTCCGACCTATAAGTTTGAAGTCAATACCAGTGAATACGAAACCGAACTTAAAAGAGTTCCTTCTTTTACGGATCGTATTATTTATCGAAACAAACGTTTGGGTCATATAATTAACTATCAATACAATAGTGTTCCCGAATTCTCTACCTCTGATCACAAGCCTGTGTTCGCACTGTTCGAAGTACAGATCAGACATGGAAGGGACGACATTCCACTTAACCTAGGTCTTTTTAGTAGAGAGGTAAGTCAAGAATAATAACTATTTTATCCCATTCATAATTATTAATTGAATTTCAGGTATATATGGAAGGGTTGCGAAGAAGGGCTGTAGAGGCGGGACGTAAGCACTATGAAAATCATGACTGTGCCATATCCTAAAATATCCTAAGTTATAACCTAGCTCAAATTTTAACGATAGAAATTATTCGTTGTTTACTTTAATCAGAGTTTTCCATATCTTTTGTTTTGATTGAAATACTAATAAATGTTTACACCGGTTGTGAACTGAAAATATTATTGAGATCAACAAATGTTATTGTTAAGAATACCTATCATTATTGGAAATTTTACTTTGAACATAATTGTAAAAATGACCAAGAATATAAATTACTGTTTGCCTTAACAATAAATTCTAAATGTATTTAATAATTTACAGAATTTAGTATAAAATTAATGAACAAAATTTTAATTTAATTCTTAAATAAAGTTATTATTAATTCAAAGCTAAGATGTTATCAATTGTTTATTAAATAATATTATTATAAAAGAAATTATAAAAAATTGTTATTTAATTGAGTATTGCATTTGAGTTTTCATAACTAAAGGAAATAAATATTTATTTTATTAATTGATTTTTGGCCTAAAATATAAAATTCATTGTATTTATTGACAACAATTTTATTGAGTTATAAAAAATTAATTTTTATTATTTTGTTTACTGAAAACTGATTTTTTTTGTATGAAATATTGTCAAGGTTAGTTTTGAAACTAAAAATATATTATTTATTCTATTGTATAATTTTTTTTTATTTGCAGCTCAGGATATTTATTCTGTTCTTTTTGTTTGTTTTTCTAACATTCATTTCTATCAATAATTCGTTTCCTTTTCTTTTAAAAATTAAAGGAAATTCAGTTATAAAATAAATTTCAAATTCAAGATTAAACTAATATCTATTAAATTCTATTTAAAATTTAAATAGATGTTGAGTTATCATGCATAATTTCAATGTTTTGCTTCTTTTTATTTAAATGATTATATTTTCCATTCGGAACTTCAGGCTTATTTCAGGCTTATTTCAGGCTATTTTTTCTCATTCCTAAATAATATAACCAAGTTCATTGAAAAATAAACCCTTTAATAATTAGTCAAT
>JAQFZM010003403.1:0-11166 GCA_034695785.1 Galumna obvia
AAAAGTACTGACCTATTGCTTGCTAATATTATAAGCGCGCATTTTAAATATTCCTATCCCTACTTATATTCTATTCAACACTAAAGATAATATCATTATAATTACATATAACAAATCAAAATCTTGTCTCAAATATTACATTTTGTATTCAAATATAACCCTTTTATAAATATTGATAACAAAGTTTGGGTGAATTGAAAAATATTCAAATTTATATAAAATCTAATAATTTTTAAAAATAAATTCTTTATTAATAGATTCAAAGTTTGAATTTCAAACAAATTTAGAATTTTCATTGTTATTAAAGTGGTTTTAATATTCAATTACTCATAACTAGTATTAGTCATAAGGGAATCTTTAGAGTATTGCAACCATGGATATTTCTTTTATATTAATTTCAAAAATATTTTTCATATAAAACTATTAACAAATGCTTTTAGTAGTTAAAACAGATTTTACACACATCTAATACTAGTTTTTAATTGATCAACAATTCTGTGTTCATTTATATTATTCCTATCAATAATACAAAATCTCATCTTATTTCATCTTGGTTATCCTTGTAATCAATAGGTTCATTCAAGGCTTAACTCAAGAATAAATATTTAATTGTAAAGAAAAACTGGTTTTAAACAAATGTACTGAAAGTGATTATATCAGACAAAATATGATGCGAATGCAATCACTTTCTCGAAAGTCACTTCCCAAAAAATAAAGTAACAAGGTTAAAATTCATAGTACTGTTATAATTTAGGCCAGAGTTTGGTTTAGGGCTATGATAGATTAGTCTGGGTTAGGTTGGGTTGTGTTAAGAATGAGTTTTTATCCTTTTTTTCGAAGAGAATTTCAATTTCTGAGAAGTGATTTTTGGGAAAATGATTTTCGGGAATGTACATTTTGGGGAAGTGATGTAACCCTATTTTAATGTATTTTCATTGGAAAACATTTCAAATGTTTGTAATTCATTTTGTGATTGAATCTCATAAAACCTGAAAAATTTAATTTTATATCTCAACTAAAAGATTGCATAAAATTGAAAAATGAAAGAAACACATCATAACAATAATAATAATAAAGAAGAAAAGTATTTAACCGCTTTAAAGATGGGTTTGGAAGTATTTCTGGCAGTGGCTGTCATTGGATTAATTTATTGGATCGTTTTCTTCAGTATTCATATTAATGAAAAGGAACCCAAATATACAAAAGAGGAATGTAAGTCATTATATCAAACATATATGGCATCTATTCATTCAATAACTGATTCAATATTCTTAATTATTAATAAAACAATTAATTAAATCTAAATTAATTTATTTCTTATTTCTTGTATTACAAAAAATTTATTTCTTGTAATAATAAACCGATAACTTTAACTAAATGATCAAACTTAAAATAAATTGTTGTTTACTGAATAATATATATAATTAGGGATAGGACTTTTTAAAGCTAACGCTTGAAAATACAAGCTAATTAAAAGTATACCCAGATAAAATGCTGAAAAATTTAGAATCTATTTAAGTTTATTGGATTAATTTTTAACCCATTCAAAAAACATTATTGATAGCCCTTGATCAGCATTTTTCAATATAATAGAGATTTTATCATGATATAGCGTATAGGCAATGTGAAATATTCATCATATACACTTAACTGCCATTTTTATGAACGTCTGTTTTTATGAACTGGATAGTTTTGTGAACACATACCCCAAACCCTTTGTATATAAGTTATATACAAAGGGTAATAATATAATATAACTCTAATAATTATATAATATAACTCTATATAAAATTCAGACCATTTTTATGAACTAGACAGTTTTTGTAAACATAAATGTTTGCACAACTAAGTTCATAAAATGGCATTTGAGTGTATATGATTAATAATGGGGTGATTTTTTAATAAACTAGATCATGTAACCAGGGGAAAAGGTACTTTTTTAGGTATTTTTATCCGATTGCAATTTATAATTAAGTTGATCTTTTAAATAATCTTTTACATTTTGTCAGTAATCACAGGATTGGTGACAGCAATCATAGGTCTGATTATTTGCATCATTGGAATCATCGGAATAATCAAAGAAAGCAAATGTATTGTCGCTATACTTCTGGTATTTATAATTCTAAGCGTTGTCGCAAACATTTGGATCAAACAGTACTGGACTGTTGTCTATGACTTAATTATAGCTCTACTAATATCTGCTTTTCTATATTTTATTATACAAAAGGAAAGGTCACAAAATAACAATACCAGAGTTTGATATAGTAAGCAGTGAATACAATTACTTCTTATTTTCTAATTCATAAAATACATAAAATACGAAAAATCTATTTCAACTCATTTTTCTGAAGTAATGTTGTCTTCTATTCAAATCGAATATAGATTTCATATACTGTTTATTATAATTTGGGTTCCGTTTATTTTCTATTTTATATATTGTATTTTTGGAGAGATTTTCGATAAATAACTAATTGTCTTATTCAGTGGTTTGGGTAGAAATTTAAGTATAAACATTAATTTTTTATTAACAAAAAAGTCATACATAACTAAAGAACCTGACTCTTAGGGTTCAGTTTATTTGAGTAAGAGTTCTATCGCAACAAGAATTTATTGAATATTAGATTCTCTATAAAGTTTATAAACAATTCAGAAACATTAAATTAATCAAATTTTCGGTGTTGTTGGTTTGTAATAAATTAAACAAGGTAACATATGAAAACTTAGCTTTCACGTAATGTTATAAACAATTGAGAAACATAACAAAATAATTAACACTTAATATTTAAACTTTAAACCTGAAATTTTAAACCACTGAATCACCAATTGATCCCTACTCTGCACTCAATGTATGTTCTCTACAGATAAATATTGAGGGCTTGCGCTGAAGACAATTAGTTAATTGTCGAAAGTCTCTGCAAAAATACAATAAGTTTTTCGCTTAAAACAATTATAATAATTATTGTAGTCTTCATTAAACGTATGCTTCATTACCTTGTAGTTACCTTGTTTAATTATTTTCTTAATAAACAATACCCAAAATTTAAATAATTTACAATAATTTATTTGAAATTTTTTAACATGATCATTTATAATTTGCAAAATTATTGTATAATTAAAAACACTTACTTTGGGTTAAATTCTATTTTAAATGTAATAATTAAAATATCTTTTCTCATTACCTAGTTCAGGTAAGTTCTGAATACAATTATAATAACAAATCATAATTAAATAAATTTATTTTCACAAATTAAAGTAAGAATTACTTACAAATTCACAACAATTGAATCGAGTAAGTAATTCTTACTTTATTTTGTGAATATGAATCAACACAACAACCAAAGTCTCAATTAAATAAATTTATATTTCATTACACTATAAAAACTTTGTATTTGATAATCATCATCAAATGGTAGCCATTTTTAACTTGGTGAATAATGTACTTGACTTAAATTATCAGAATTATTTTCTAAACAATTTTTACGACTTCGCAAATAATAAACAAATATATAACCGAAAATTAGTTGAATTAATTCTAAAATAATGTCTAACGGCGAGGGACCCAATACTTGATTCACTTCTGTCAGACCATAGATCAGAGATATTGTGTTGAGTATAGACATAATGAGAGCACCGATCAGTTTTTCGTATAGAATTATATATAAGTAAATTATTGTATATAAAATAATTAGTAAAACAATAGTCCACACAATAACGTCGACAATTAAATGAATTACACTAACGGCCAGTCCTTTAAATTCCAGTTCCTTTTCATAGTAATGGTAGAGATGGTGTCGGTTCGCATAAAAGTCAATTAAGTAAACCAACGACACTATAATTGTTAAACAAATTAAGGAATTCCTTACAATTGCGAAATGATTTTGTCTCAAATAGTTTTTAATATTATCTATCGATGAGTTATCCATTTATTTAAAAGAAATAATTAAATGTACAAGTATACTTAAAGAAATTATAAAATGGCCACAATACAAATAAATGGAAATAACATCGAATTGAATTGATTATAAGTTACAATAAATTTTAGTTTTGTTTGTTTCCATCAACTTTTGAAGGCTATAAAACATGTATTTCTAATATTGTAATTAAAACTTATTTAAAATAATTCCAAATGTTTTAATGGAATCAATTTTTAAAACATTAAAATATTTTTAATTTTAATAAAAGTGATAAACATTTAGTAAATTATTTATTAATAGTAATTGTTTATTCACAATAATAAAAAAAATATTAAGTAATAGTTATTGTGATTTTACTGTAAGTTTTGAAAACTGTATGAGTAAATCGTCATACCTGTGTTTATTCCTTTCTTTTTTCTCATCCAAACATTTTTTAACATAATTTAAAACGCGTTTATAAAAACCGGTTTTAAGACCTATATTTAGTAACCCATAAATGAAAATTTAAAAACAAAAAACAAAGTTATCCTTCACTAAATGAAAAATCAATTATCCTTAAATATTATCTAATTATTGATTTTTTATATAAACTTAATGACTAAAAATATTTAAAAATGTTTTTTTTAATATTAGGTAAAGTTCTTTAAATTATACTCTTTTTTATAAATATAATAATTTATAATAAATACTTTTTTATATTCATTAAATAAGTAAATAAATGTAAAATATTAATTATAATTTATTTGTTTTAAGCTCCTGTAGAATCGGTGATGAACCTTGATGCTTTATGTGAGTAAATTCGTTTGAGATGAATAAAAAGAAATCCAAGAAATATTTCAAGAATTGATAGTATGATCTCGAAATAAGTTATTATCAAATGATGAGTGAATGACAAGAATCCCATTATAGTAGTGACGGTTGACATCATTGTTATGACAAAAATTCCGATCAGATTCTCAGTGAATGTGAAATAAAGGAACAAAACCGCAAATAAAACATTTGAAATGACTGATAACTTGAGAGCCATTTCCACAACTCTATCGATGGGTTCGCGAACTTCATAGTCTTCTTTTTGTAAGTGTCGGAAATCCCTCTCATAATAGGGATAAAGTTTTTCTTTACTAATATTAAGACTATATATTATTGGAACAATAATTATTACAAAAATTAGACATATTTTTACTAATTCTGAATGTCTTTTACGACAAACTATTTTTATAAATTTATTTATAGTAAACATTTTTAAAAAATTATATCCAAAATCACATTCAAAACAATAATTTAATTATTAAACGAATAAGAGTATGAAATTCATTATTAAGAAAATCCTTGAATATGAACTCAATTTTTGAAGATTTGGTCGGTTTGTCTGCACTAATGTTTTCGAGACACAAATATAGACAAACATATATTTCATCCAATCTTTTTCGGTAAATCTCATTGATTTGGGGGATGAGTCATATCATTCAAAAACCAGTTATATTATACTTACAAGTTTTAAGTTTAATTAAGTATTCGGTGATATCAGTCCATAAGTTTTTTGTGACCCATAATAGAACTGGTTTTCTGTTCCCAACTGTTTTTGAGATTATTCTTATAGGTATATACTGTCATAAATTAATATATTTACTAGTTCATTTTAGTTAACCCATTGACCAAGAATTAATTTTACCCTTTTATTCTTTACATCCCAGACTTTATAAAGAGACCAAGATCATTATAATTGGCAAATAAATCATGTTTACTTTTCAGTTTATCAATATTTTCATATAAGAAAATAAAAATTAGGATTAAAATTCAGTTATGTTTTAAAAATGTTTGGGTAAATCAATAATTTCCAAACAAAAAAATGGAAAACAGGCTTTGATTTGAGGGATGAGTCAAATATTTACAATATATACAAAAAAAAATAGAAAACTAAAAGCAATAAATTTTGATCACAATTTGAGTCATTTTTGTTTAGAAAATTAATTCGGAAATACTTTAGTATTAAAAATCAATTTTTTCCCAAAATTTTATTATAATTAAATATTAATTATTAAATAATTATAACAACAATTGAAGTAATTTTGAGTCTTTGATTGAACTTTCATTTGAAAAATAGTCCAAAAAATAATTAAAAAACAATTCCTATTGTTTTACATTTTATTTCAATAATAGACTCATATTTTATCACAATTTACTAAATTTGTTGTAAAAATCAAAAATATTAAAACAAATATTTATTGATTGAAAACATTTCATAACTAATCTATGAATCTATTGATTGAAAATATGATCGAAATCTTAAACTCCTATTCACTGAAGATATGATTCAAAAGTAATTTAATTAATATCTAAAACATTGTTATCGGAGTTGTAGTCATCGCTATGACTGTCCTCATGACTACCTGCACTTCCATTATCTCCATTGCTATCAATCATCTCTAAAGATGACAATTCTGTTGAGGCGTTCATTGATTGGATATCTTCTACTAATGTTTTTGGTTCGATGTCTTCCGGAAGGATTGGGTAATTGTCGTAGTCATCCCATTCAATATTAACGGGTCCGATGTTATCCTTAAACTCTTTGTTATAGTATTTGTGCGCTCCATCGCAATACGGAAACGTCTTTGAACGCCAACACCGACACAGAGACAACTTTTTACCTGAAATTAAATAAATTAATTAAATTAAAACACAAATAAGAGATAACATAAATAACAGTATTTCTAAGTCTTTGTCTTATTTGAGCAAAAAATCAGATATTCGTATATTTAAAAGAATAGATAAGAAGTCAATTATTGTAATTAATACATTTAATTAAAATAAGATCAAAGACTTACTAAAACTGTTTAAAGCGATAAAATTGTTGAGAACTCTAATTATTTTATGATTAAATAAATTCAAAGGAAAGTCTTTATCGAATATTCAGATAACAAAACATTATTAGCGATCGATTCAGTGATGGGCACAGAATATGATTATTAAATAAACATAAATTATATTAGAATAAATTGAATCCCTTATATAAAATCGGGGTTAAAATTATTGGCAAATAGTGTCTCTCTCTCTGTTCACCACTGATTATCATTAAAGTAAACCTAATTAAAGTTCAAAGAAGTTTCTCAACAATTCTAATGGCTTTTAAATGAATGAATAAATAAATTTATTATTTATTAATAAAATAATTTTAAAATAAAATTTAATAAAAATAAGAAAATATAATAATAAATCAAAAATTTATTGCATACTCTTTAGTAGATTTTGATAAAATCGCCCAAAAACCGAAATTTCGTTAAAATTATTGTTAAATAAAGAAATTATAGAAAAGAGAGAGAAAAAGATGAAGAAATAGAGGGGAGAGAGAACTCAAATTCAAACAAAATAATTAATAAAAACTGAATAAAATTTAACTAAATTTAACTAAAACTCAAACAAAAATATGATTAAACTTTTGAAGTGTCGGAATTGTATTCGCATTCTTCGCAATCTATTTCATTGATATCTTCTGCCAACTCTTCATCTGATCCACAATTAACGCCATCATTACAAACATTGATTATTTCAGGAGTATTTGTCGGGTTCTCAACCGATTGGTCGTCATCTCTAATACTCTGATTGAAACTCTTATCAAAAGCAACGGATTGGTGTCTAATCCGATCTAAATATCGGTCCTTAAACTCTTGGTCTGAATGATTCCATCTGTTAAGAAGTTCTTTTAACACTTCCTCTTTAATATCAGCAATTGATGGTCTTTCACCTCTAACTAAAGGCATTTCTTCAGTGGCGAACATATCGAAAGCCATATTTAAGAGATTGTCTTCAGTCAATTCTTCAGACACTTTTTTGAATATATTTCTTGACTTTGACTTCACTTCACTTCCATTGGGTTTATCTTTATTTCCCTTAAACTTAAGACTGTGCTGTTGTTTGCGATAAGCCTTCATTTCTTTGTCGTATCGATGTTTATCTTCTGCCGATAATCTATGAAAAAATTGTTTCTCCTCTTCAGACAATTTCTTCCAAATGTGGGCACATTTTTTGGCGAAATCGGCAAATATTATTCGCTCGTCATTTGTTTGACATAAAGGGTTTTCTTCATTTTGTGCGCACTCCAACACAAAGTAAGAATAAGCAGATCGTCTACTCTTGGGTCGGCCCTCACTGTTATCTTCGTCCTCAAATTCAGTGGTCTTCACATCAGACTTATTGCTATTCGAGTCCTCTTTAATTCCAGAATTTAAGGGTTTATTGGATTAAAAGTCAATAACTTTTGAGTTTTAATTTCAAAATAGAATAAAAAGAGAAAAATAAATAATTTTTATAATGTTTTACATATTTTTTAATTAATAACAAATTTTTGAAAACCTTTTAAACACTTAATTAAAGATTTATTCAATATTTAAATATAAGTTAAAATCTAATTAGAAACTAAATATAATTAGAAACTTGATCTTTTTTGTTTTGATTAACTTAAATATTTTAAATTTTGTTTTAATCATTCAATAAGTGAGTCAATCAAATGATAGTCAAACACAACTTTCCTGTAGTTATTAATAATTATTATTAATAACAATAATTTATTAATCATATAATTTATATATTATTTATGGATACAGTTTTCTAAGGGTTAAACTGATTCATATATTTATATAAAGATGAATCTATATATGAATCTATATATGAATCTAGCAAAATTGAATTAGTGTTATATTTAAATTTATCTTTGATTATATGTCAAAAATGATCCCTTTATATGAATTTGTCAGAACCTCTGAAATATGTCAAATGAAATACTATTAGAGTTCGTAAACTATCCTAATCTCGACAAATGAAGGATGAGATAAACATAATGTAAGTGTAAACTTACGTTCCTTTTGGGTCAGGTATTAAACTAAATATTTCTTAAATACGTGATGTAAGTAACGAAAGTAAAACCACTTATGATTACTATAAAAATTAATTAAAATTAATTCTAAAGAATTACAACTTTTTATCTAAAAAGTTGTGACTGAAATCACGTATCGATTAAATGACTAAAATCTGATATTAAATGACAAAAAACTGAACTCAATATAAGAATCAAATGATGTGAAGAAGTTTTGAGATAATAATACAAACTTTAATAATCATCAAAAAGTTTTATATTTCATAATAAAAAAAAGTAAAAAAAAGAGGAAAAATTGAAGGAAATGTTAAAATATAGAGAAAATTATGATATAAATCAAAGAAAAGAGAAATTCAAATATTTTCAAAATTTTATAACAAAAACAAACACTTATTTAGACTAAAATTACAGTTTTATAAACAAAACTTTAAAACTAAACAGATTTACATAAAAATAATAGAGTTAAGGGCAAATAAACAAGTTCATATTTACCTTTTTCGAGATGATTGCCTTTGAAGACA
Source organism: Galumna obvia (assembly GCA_034695785.1). NCBI lineage: Eukaryota > Metazoa > Arthropoda > Arachnida > Sarcoptiformes > Galumnidae > Galumna > Galumna obvia. The sequence goes on from JAQFZM010003403.1 coordinate 9,306, forward strand.
TGTTTGACTTTACCCTTATTCTTATCAATAGTGGGGTTAATTTTAAATTGATCCGTTTCATTTTGTTTTAATTGTTTACGTAGTTTATAATGAATATAAGCCACATAAGCAACAGAGACACTTGTTATTAACCAGGGCAACATTGGCCCCACATCTGACCACACCAACATCGACACCTTTTTCTATATAAATTAAGCTCTTGGTTAAAATTACAACAAATCACTATAATTTATTGTTTAAAAAATACTGTTTAATAGTTTCAAACAAAAATCTAAACTAAAAGTGTGTTTACTTCGCGTTTTGTGATAAACATTTCAAAAGTCAATGTCATAAACTAAATCACTTCAACACAATTTACGTTCTCATAAATAACGTGGTTTTCATTACATTTAAACTTTATATTAATTATAATTAATATTTGAAAAGTAATTTCAAAATTGTAATAAAATAAATTATTTAGCAAGTATGATCTAGATAACATGTTTACTGAATTACTTTTTAATGAATTTCTATGTTTTTATAAGTTTTAATTACTTATAAGTTAATATTGTCGTCTATAGAGGGAACAATAATTGTTGGGAAAAACAATTAATACATTTTTAAGTAATTATTATGATATAGATATATCTAGATCATTCTTACCGAATAACTTGATGCTACATCAATTGAGTGATCTAAGCTTGGTGAGTTTGAGTTAAGTAATAAATTCATGGGTTTATCCCAAAAATTTATTCGATTCTAATTAAATCCCATTTGAAAATGTTTTAAATAACAGACAATAAATAGAAGTGAAAATAACTTACATTTTTATAAACCGTTTCGAATAAAAGGGCGCAAACTTTAGGCTTCAAATGAATGAAAAATTCTATTTTTGGATATTTTTATTAATAATTTTTGACAGAATTTTATTGTGTTATTTAGCTCTGGGTGTGTCTTATGTGCCAATTGTTAAGAATTTTAATCAATCAAAGAATATAATGCGTGAAAATAATTGGAATATGTCTATTGAGAACAACACCTTGCTCAAATAATTAATTGTTATATAAATTATATAATTGCCATTCTTTTAAATAATACAGTTTACCATCATTTTTATGAACTGATCGGGAAATAGGATTTAGTTCATAAAACTGATTGGTTCATAAAATCGGTATTTTTTGTATTTTATTTAATATTTATTTATTATAAAGAATTACATCAATTAATTAAAAAATTTGTTATTTTTGTATTTTTAATAATAAAAATGTGTTCTTATATATTTCATTGAAATTAACTTTAAATGTTTGGTCACCGATTTGACAAAAATATTTTTATAAAACATTTATTGCTTTAAAGCTTTTTATTTTATAAAAAGTTTCTATTTTATCACTAATTGATAACTTCTGTCTTTTATTTGAAGACATTTTTCGCTAAAAATGTGTTTTCAATTTTCAATTTATATGATATAATGATTACAGTTTTTAGGTTCATAAAACTGATCCTTATTTTCTATAGTTTATATTAACTTTGGTCTGAATATTTGGTTCATAAAACCGGTGGTTCATAAAAATGATCATGTAAAATTCTTTAATAGTTTTAGAATAGAGACCCAAATCGGACCAATAATCGCTGTAAATATGTAAAGTGTAAAAATAAAAACCATGTTTCAAATGTCTTAATTAGGGATAGGACTTTTTAAAACTAGCGCTTTAAAATACAAGCTAATAAAAAGTATACCCAGATATAATGCTGAAAAATTTAAAACTTATTAAAGTTTATTAGATTAATTTTTAACCTTTTTAAAAATTATTGATAGTCATCGGTCAGTATATTTCAATATATTAAAGATTTTATCCTGATATAGCATATAAGAAAGGTGAAA
>JAQFZM010003404.1:0-11165 GCA_034695785.1 Galumna obvia
CATGGTAATTTTAATATGAGAAGCGATTGCATTACTAATTGTTATAAAGAAAAAGTAAATAAATTATGTAAAACAAAATCCATTGATCATTTTATGAGATTAATTAGGAAAGACATATTAAATCTTGGTAAAAATATCATAATTGATAATTGCTTGATGAAATTAAATGGTACAAAATACTTTCTTATGTATCAATCATTAATTAATGAATGCCAAGATTATTGTCCAAATGAATGTTATTTTCATTATTATACAATGAATACTAAAGAAATTTCAGAGACAAACAATAATATCACCAAGATCATTTTAACACATAGTAGTCAACCTGCGATTAAAATAAAATATATCCCCGAAATTACCTTTTTATCACTGGTTTGCAACTTTGGTGGCTTATTAGGAATGTGGCTAGGTGTTTCTATACTTATTATTATGAATAAAACAAAATCATTAATTATTTCATTATTAAAATCAAAACGAAATATTAATTTGAAATTAAATATTATAAAACAAAATTTTATATATTCTAAGAATGTTTGTTCACACAAATTACCAAGTTACACTTGTACTCATGTGAAATATAATAAAAACTTATCCAGAATTAGTATATAAATTGTAAAAAAAACTGTAACAATCAAGATAAATAGATTCTGTAAAATGAATTGTTAAATATTTGTTTCAAATGATTTCTTAAATAATGAATTCAAGTATTTATTAGAAAATTAATTAATATTTAAAAACAAAATATTAATTAATAATAGGTTTTTGTATGTCTTGAGGTCGAGGGTAGACTCAAATCACTAAAAACCAATGAAACAGACGTTGAGTTTAGAGAAGATATGACTTCTTAGGGGATGACAAGTGTTCAGTACCGAAGTGTGACTCCAGTCGACAAATAAGCGATAAATCAGAGACGAAATACACTTTAAATATGTATTTAGTATATCATAGTTTGAGTCGAAATTATTGACTAACGAATTATCTCAAACTTATTGAAAGAAGAAATAAAAAGAATTATTCAGAAGTCATTAAAAATATATTTATTTAAAATGATTTTAAATAATCAAAATTGCCTTGAACAAATATAGAGTAATATGTTTTAGTTTAAATATTAAAAATTTTAAATAAAATAACAAAATTAATTATTTAATATTGTTTATTCCTTCAAACATTAATTTGAACTAACCGATTAATTGAATCAAATATCCAAAACCAAACTTTTTCAAATAACGATCGATGACTGTATCAATAACTCTAATTTTTGTTGCCCTTAGCTATTTCTATACATTTGAAAAAAGGCGAAAAATTAAAATTATGAAACAATTGTTTAAATAATAATTACAAAAATGTAAGTGAAATGTATATACATGAATTGATTTTAAGTGTTTTTCCATTGTAATCAAGAAAATTTATATTTATATTTGTTATCTGTTATATTATTTCGAAATTTCATTTCTAGTAATACATTAAGATTGATTTATTTAATCTAGTAAATAAACAAATATTGTCTTATACAACTGACATTTTATAATAATTCGAAAAAATTTTCCATGAAAAATATTCTAGCTGAATAAATAAATTATTTAATTACTTTTATTCTACATTTATTTTCTATGGTAACCAAACATAATACAAATAGAAATATATAAATTTATTCATTTATTTCAATACTAAGAATCTGGAAGTGTAAGGTGATCATGGCAAAAAGTAAATTTGATATTTACTTTAATATAATTTTAGTAATATTTTGTGTTTTTGGATTATTATATCAAACGATTCAAATTTACCAAGAATATATGCAAGGGAAAACAATTGTTTCAATTGAGATAAAAGACCACGATAACAACAATCTCCCAGCGATAACAATATGCTACCCATTTATGATTTCATACGAAAAGATTTCAAAACGTAATAATTATTATAAAAATAATTATAAAAATTATCTGATGCTATTAAAAAATTATCAAGATTGTCTTTATGAGAATAATATCAACAATCTAACTAAAATAAAGAGAGAATTATATAAAAATTATCATATAATGTATAAAGATACATTTCAAAGTATAAATAATTATTCATTTCAACTAAAAAAACTCATTGAAAATTATACCTTGGATAATTGGTTGATTTCCGTTAAAATTCAATTAGATACAAAGAAACATGAAACAAAGAGTTACAATGAACTGACAGATGTTTTTGGATTACCTGTTGAAAGTTATACGATTTTTAATTCGAGTTCAAACTATTTTGGAACTAAGTGTTTTACTTACTTTAGTTTACTTCAGAAGAAATGGAAAACATTTAAAATACTACAAAGTTCAATTGAAATAAGAATAATTTATGATTTAAAATTATTTCCTTATGACCTAATAATGTTTTCTATTCATTCTTCTAACACTCTACCTGTTTACCAGGATGAAACATTTATCTATTTTGAATTAAACCAGCTTCATTTTATAAAATACACAAGTATAACAATTAACTATTTAAATGGTAAATATAATCCTTATTGTGTTGATTATGAAAATTATTTTGACTATAGTAAATTTGATATGAAGAGTGATTGCATTACTCATTGTTATAAACAAAATATTAATAAAATTTGTCCTTTGAATTCATTTAATTATCATCCTAGATTAATTCGAAAATCAGAATTAAACTTAAGAGAAAACATTACAGTAATAAATTGTTTTGAAAATTCAAATATAAATCATCGAATATTCTATGAAGAAATTGTAAATAAATGCCAAGATTATTGTCCAAATAATTGTATATTTAATTATTATTCGATGACAGAAAAGGTTATTCCAATATCTGGAAATAATTTCACCCGTATATTTTTATCGTTTGATAGTCAACCAAATATCAAAATAAAATATATTCCCGAGATTACATTTTTATCTTTGGTTTGTAATTTTGGTGGCTTATTAGGAATGTGGCTAGGTGTATCTATTTTCATTGTTATAAGAGATGCAAAATTTCTATTACACTCTTTATTTGTAAAAAAGCAAAATGTAAATAATTTTATTAATTATATAAAAAATTTAAATATTAATATTATTACAAAATCTCAAAAAATAATTAAAGTTAAACCGATTGTCAATAATTGATTTCAATATAATATTAAATAAAATTAATCTTTCACATTAAAATTCATTTGTTAATTAACTATGCAAATATATAAATATTAACAAAAATAATGGGATGCTATCAAAAGTACCCCTATCAAAATTACCCCTATCAGAATTACCCTTATCAAAATACCACTATCAGAATTACCCCTTATCAAATGTACCCCTATCAAAAGTACCCCTGATTAAAATTACCTCTGATCAAAATTACCCCTTATCAAAAGTACCCCTGAACCAAAGTACCCCTAATCAAAGTACCCTGAATATGCTATCAATAATACACATTAAAACAAATAATTTGTCTTTTGTTTTTATATAGAACTACATTATTGCTAATAAGTTTGCTATTTGATAAAATATTGTTATTACACTTGGAAAATAAATACTTTATATATTTTATAACTATATTTGATGTGTTTAATAAAAATTAGTTAAGAAATTAATGAACAGGATGTATTCGAATTATAAAATTTTGAAATTTACAGGCTTAATGTTTCAAAATTAAAAAGGAATATTGAAGTGAAGATACATGATTCGAATTATTTTTTATGTTCCTTCAAATGATTTAAAAATATTTACCTTAGTTGCTTATAATTTAACATATAAACACAGTTTAATTTTAGAAAAATTGTACTAGATACAAAATTTATTTTAATATATTTATATTGGTAGGAAAATTTTATAGTTGGGATTTAAAAGAAATCTTTAAATTAAAATTCATTAAGATCTTAGAGCTGAAAAACGAGTCTAACACGTTAAAGAAATAACTATATTTATTTAATTTTTTTCTATGAAATTTTGTTTGAATTTATATCAAATTTATTAAACAAATTGTGATATAAAATATAACCATTTAACTTAGTCAAATTTCTGAAATAATTAGTGTTAACATATTTGATTATTGATTAAAATTAACTAATTAAAATTTAAATAAAATTGTCTTTTTAACAAAAATTGTTTTAATCATCAATAAATAGGCTCATAGTTAATGGAATTTTAAAGTAAATTTATTGGATGCTTTGAGCAAATTCTTGAATTAACTATAAGATTAATTTAGTAAATTATACCAAGATACAAATCTTTATACTTTGGACAGTTTTTTTATTAATAACAATTTTGTTAAGGGTTAATTTTGATAACGGTAATTTTGATCAGGGTTAACTTTGATCAGGGGTACTTTTTATCAGTGGTACTTTTGATAAGGGTATTTTTGATAAGTGTACTTTTGATTGGGGTAATTCTGATAGTGGTAATTTTGATAAGGGTAGAAATGAACGCGATCGAAAAATAATAATTACAATTTTGATATTTTTTAAATTCAGAAAATATTAATATATCCAATTTTGATACAAATATAAAAAATAAAGATTTTTTTAATTAAAAATATAAGTTTTATTATTTCATTTTTTAAATACAATAAACATTAAATATATTTATAATTGAATATCATTTAAAATAAAGAAAGCAATATAATTATTATACCTTTTAAAATAATATTAATTATTCATAACTTATTATTATTTAACCAAATATAATAACATTGGTTAATTAATTATATAATTATTAAATAATTGGATGATATTTATTAAGCTTTATATTTTATAAAAAAATATATCAGGTGTCCCACGAACGACCGGGTCACTTTTGATTTTTTACTAATTTTCAACCATTGTTCATAGAATAATTAAAAACTTTTTGATTACATATGAATTTTGTAGTTATATCATCCAAGAATAAGAAAATACAAAACATTTTTTCCAAATATTTAAAAATTTTATTAAGATCGATTTTTAAAATATTAATAAAATGCAATTTACATACAAAAAAGATAATTATTTTTATTAATTTTCTAATATAATTTTAATGATGTTAAAATGAGCATTTAATAATTTTTTTTTCAAAAATGGTCTTGTTATCATTAACATAATAATATCTTGAGGATATCTTTTAATTTATCATATTAATATTAAACATTTGAAATTTTCTTATAAATTATTTATTGCTTGTATAATTAAAATGTTTTGTAATATTTAATCAAGTCTATAAAATATAAATTTGAATTTATATTAATAAATTAATATAATGCAAATATTTATTTTTCAATACAAAATTAAATGAAAGAAGATATCGATAATATTATTTGTATAATTTATGTATTTCTTTTAATTTCACCATTGCAATTTATTCGTTGTTAATGTTAATTAAATTTTATATAATTTAAAGAATAATAACAATTAAAAGTAAATTTTTAATAAGTAAATGGGAAACTTTTGTTAAACTAACAAAATTATCTATGAAAATAAGTAACAAAATTATATTTTTGAAACATAAACTTTGATAATATTTTTAAAAATAAGAACGTTTGCTATAACATTTAAACAATTTCCTTATTTTTATTTAAAATTAAGTCTTATTTTTTTTAGTATAAAATAAAAACAAATATAGATATCATTAAAGTTAAAATTCTATATATTTATATTAATCTCTTCTGGATTTTAATGTGTAAAATATTCAAGCAAGTTAATGTATAAAATTCGGTGCTAATTTCAAAAAGAAAGAGTAAGCAAATATGGAATTATATACAAACGATATGGATATATTAAGCAAAGTTATTTGAAAGATCAATTTTAATATAAATGGCAAAATTGAGCAGAGACAGGTTATTTGAAGTATGCTGATTGATGTTCAAGGTGGTTACACATCATGGGAGGTTATTGTCATGAATGATAAGGTTAATCTCTTAAATGTGCAAAATTATTTTTTAAATAAATAATATTCAGTCCGTAAGTATTTTAATTTAACTATATTTTAAAGATTTAGTTTTTAAAATTTTAATTTATTTTTAAAAATTATTATAATTAATTATTTTAATTTATTCTAAACTTTTGTCGCTAACTTTAAACCACTAATTTTAACTGAGGCGGACCAAAATATCTTCCACTTGTATCCCCCTTGTGTAAAAAGATATTGATAATATCTTATTATATTAAATTTAAACTAAAGACCGAAAGAGAATCTTTACTCCTGCGTTAATAACGTAAATTCCCACTCCTTTGTCGTCATGGTTGTGAAATTATTAAACAAAATATACACTAAAAGTTTTGAATTTTAAAGATTTGAAACTTATATATGCTATTAAAGAATTTAAACTACTAAATATTACTTATTTTGGTTAAAATAATCTATTAAATTATTGTGTTCATTATAATTTAAAATGAACCAAAAATAAACGTTAAAAAATATATAAGCAAGAAAAAATTAAACTAAAATTATGCTTATAATTTGAATTTACTTTTATTTATTTATTATTTTATTTAATATTTACAAACAATTTTAATACCAATTGGTTAATATTTTTCTGTGTTATAAATAATTGAAAATGATAAACGTAAAGAAAATATGCTAAATATTTAAAAAATAAATGATTAAGGTTATATTTTAAATGAACTTGCTTATATTATTTAAGTCCAAAATTGTGTTCATATCTTATACTTAAATATTATAATTAATTGCAGTATTTTAATATAAAGTATACTTATTATTATGTTGTCACGGGATTGGTATGAATGACGGGAGGGAAAGCGATGGAGTGACAATTTAGGCTACGTGAACGGGTGGGAGTGAAAAATTTCTGTACGGGAACGGAAGGGAACAGGAGTGAGATTTCTGAACAATTACGGTCTTTAATTTAAACTTAAATATATTTATACATACAATATTTGACAAAAGGGTCCAAGGTATTTTTTCTTTTATAAAATCTCAACGAATAGGAATAAAATATTTCCTTAAAATCTCAACTATTGAATTTTTGCCCTACTATAAATATATTTGAAAAAAATTGAATCTAGTTCAATTTATCCATAAAACACTGATGTTTATTGCTCAAAGATTAAGTAAGATAGAAGAAATATTTAATGCAATTTTACAGACAATCAAAAAAAATTCGACACCTGTATTTTTGTTTTTAAATATTCCCATTATTCTAGAAAATATGAACTTGCAAACTTCAAAATTCTGAAAATTCGAATTGACCTTGTTCAAATTTGAATTGATCAATTTCAATGAAACTCCATAATATAATATATAATAATATATTGTATTATTTTACAAAGTTTGAGATCGATGTCTCAATTAAATCGAAACTTATTGGCGATAACGTAATTTCCCATATTAAAGAGTATTACCTATTATATTCTATAAAGAAATTTGTATTCATTCTCATTTTATAATGGGAAATTGCATTATCGCCAAAAAATTTCGATTTAATTGAGTCATTAATTTCAAAATTGCTAATATAATGCAATATTTTATTATACATTATATTATGAAGTTTCATTGAAATTAATCAATTTAAATTTGAACCAGATCAATTCGAATTTTCAGAATTTTTAAGTTTGCAAGGTCATATTTTCTATAATATTGGGAAAATTGAAAAACAAAAATACACGTTTCAAATCATTTTTGATTATCTGTAAATTTGCATTAAATATTTCTTCTATCTAACTTAATCTCGGAGCAATAAATTTCATTATTTTTTACAAAAATTGAACTAGATACAAATTTTTTTCAAATATATTCATAGTGGTGCAAAAAATTCCATATTTGGGAATTTAAGGAAATTTATTTATTCTTATTCGTTGAGTTTTTATAAAGGAAAAACTACCGCGAACCCTTTTGTCAAATATTGTATATTAATTAACACAAATCATTGAATTATATAGTTATACAAAGAATTAAAGCAATGACCTAATTCCCTTTGCTTTTAATTTGAAACAAGATAAGTGTGACACAGATTGTGGGGATTATTTGGATTAGTCAAAACCAATAATAATTGGGATAATAATATTTACATAAATTTTACATAGTCTTTAGTTAAATTAATAGATATAATTTCTTTATCATTAATTTAAATTTCATACAAAATTAGAATACTTACCCCAAAAAATAGGGTAATAAAAATTTAAATCATCGGAAAATTGAAAAATTTCAAAAGTTTCAATCCGATTTTAATTCTGTAAAAAGTTTATTAAAGATAATTTATGACGGATTTTAAAAATGAAAACCATCTAAATTTTTTAGTTAAAAATATTTTTAATGGAAAAAATGAGATACCCTATACTAAAACTATATCTGATTTGATTAAATATTTTCTTTTATAAACATTTTAAAGAAAAAGAGAGATTACAAACATGTTAAATTGTACAATTTAACAACAAGATCAATTAAATCGGTTAAGAATCTATAAAATGGGGATCCTTTGTATATTAAAATTTTCTGCAAAAAAGTTGAATAAGAAACCCCAATAGAAATTCATATTATCTTGCATCTAGGATTTTTTTTTGATAGAGAACATTGGGTAGAACAAATTTGTTGCTTGATAAATTTTGATTAGATTAAAGATAAGGATGTTATAGAGTATTTAATTTGGAACACCATTTCGCTATATCTTTGCTCTTATCAAAATGTGTCAAGCAAAAAATTTTGTCTACCCAATGTCCTCTATACAAAAATAAAAATTTCTATGTGCAAGATTATATGAATTACTTTTTGATTTTCTTATTTAACTTTTGTTTGAAAACCTTTTTATTCAAACGACCACTACTAAATTTAATGAAATAAGTAAAATGTACTTAATTTTATAATTCGAATTGTATTTATATATTTGAAAGTATATATCACTTATAAATATTCATTTTATCATAATTTTTTGGAATCCTAAAAGATCATGAAATTTAAATTTAAAATAATATCAATTATTAAAGACTTGGCTCTAAATCAATATTCTTATAATTTTTTCTTAATTCATAGAATTCTACATTTTGATAATTTTTAAATTTTTCCCAAAGAAATTTTTTTATCATTTTAAAGACCTTTTAATAATTTTTAATAAATATTTTATTAAAATAAGCATGACATAATTGTTTAACTCATGTTGTAATATATTATATATGATATTATATTGTTTTCTATGAGATATTCATTCGTGTTAATAAAACAATTTTAATAGTATAACGAAAAGTTATAATTTAAATTTTTTATTTTGATAAAGTTTAATTATAAAATTTCATAAAAATTATATATTATTTAATAGTAAAATCGAAAATCTAAGCAGTTCACAATAATTTCCTCGCGCGCAAAACAAATTACATGAAATTGATCTCAATTTATTAAAAATTTAATTTTAAATTACAAAAACGATTTATTGTTTAATCACTTAATTTTATTTTGAACAATTAAAAATACATTTTATCTTGCAATTATTAAAAATCGTAAGTATTGAATTTCCTTAAGTAATAAAATAACATTGTTTATAAAATTATGTCATGATAAATTAGAGATTTACTGTTCTTTTTTTTAAAGAAATTAAAAATTTAAAGAACATTGAATTTTTATTTTAAATTTTAATTTTTCAATTTAATCAAGCTTATTTATTAAATATATAAAAATAAGTTTTTATATTATTAAATTAAAATAATATTTTAGATTCATAATAAGAATAACTTTAAATTAAATTCTATAACTAATATTTGTTAATTTTAAAATAAATTTACTAATCATTCTTTAAAAATATTACTAAAAACACTTTTAAATTAGGAAAGTTTGGTTATTTGGCTTTTTATTTAATTTTTGTTTTACATTTATTTTATTCTTAGAGAGATACACAAAATTTCAATTATAACCCTTGTGGCAATAACTTCAATTAATAATTCATTTTCATATTTTATTAAAGATTACAGATTTTTTAATTAAAAAAAATAATTTATATTATTTTTCCGAAAAGTAATTTAAATATTTACTTAGTTTAATGTCATTTATTAGAAATAAGGGAAAAAACTATAAATTTTTGACAAAAAAAGGCATTCGTATAAAATTTTCAAAAAAATTAAAGCAAAAAATATAGCGTAAAAACTGTAATTTTGACGATTTTATTCCTTTTTACTAACGTTTACAGTGATGGCCACGGTTTTTAATACATATTACAGTCTTATAAAATAATTCAAAATCAGAGCATTAAATAAATAATTTTTATTTAAAATATTAATCTATCTTATTTCTAGAATTAGAGAAAAATTTCAAATTTGAGCTAGCTTAAAAAAAGAAAGTTAAGAGGAGGGTTAGCTTTTTATTGCATTTTGAACTACAATTTTTTGACCTCTGGGGGGTACCCCCTTTGTGGATAATAGTGAAAATTTCTGTTATTTTTCTATAAAATTGCAGGTTTGGTTGATTTTTCACTCAATTTTTTCTCATATTTTGCCAAATTTTTCAGGGGAGTGGGTATAACGATGTTTTTCCTAGGGGGAGTATGCCTGACTCGACTTGCCTAGGGGAAGAGTGCCCCCTGGTACCCCCCCTCTTGCCCATCCGTGATTAATGAGCAAGGTCCTTATAAGTAAGTAAAGTTAAAAAAATAAGGACTTGAATATTAATGGAAAAGTTCTTACAGTTTAATTTTTGCAATTTTGCAATCAAGAATTTATTTCCATATTTTCTTTAAATAGTCTATAATTTATTTACATATTTTAGAATTAAATAAATATTATTTAAACAATTATTAATTATTATATATCATATCACAAACTGTAATTTTTTAATTTATAACATTTACTTTGTTTCAAAACTAACTAGGACAACTCAACAGGCTATAATTTCTAAACGCGTTAATGAATTTCAATAAAATTTTAAACATTGATACCTTAACTTACCAGATTGATAATTATAATATTTTATTTTTGAACACAATTATTAGAGATCTCAAAGAGTAATAAAATCACATTTTTTCTGGTTGCTGTTGAACGGTTAAGCCGATTCTAATTCAGTAAACGGATTTTTCAATTGCTTCTCAATATCTTCAATTTGATACCAAGATCATTAAAATCGGTTAAGAAATGACAAACCTATGTTAGGTTGAATATAGAATTTCTGAGCAAAATGAAAAATTAGGGCACATATGAAAAATTGGATCAGATAATTAACTAGTTATTTTGTGACTTTTCAATAGGGTATTAAAGTTGGAACAATTTTGCTGCTTGGAAC
>JAQFZM010003405.1:0-11162 GCA_034695785.1 Galumna obvia
TTCATAATGATAATCTATAGAAATTTTTAATATTTAAGAAATTTAATTATTATTTTTAATTTAATTTAAGTTGTCTTCCTTCAATTAAAAGCCCTCAAATGCACCATTTCGCTACAATATAGACCGGAAACTTTTCGAATAACCCGGTACAATTAATACAAATAAGATTTCTATATTAATGAAAATAAAACAAAATTATTAATATTTTCTTCTTTATATTTATTGATAATTAATAGTTAACTAATAAATTAAAATTTTTGTTACATAATTTTAAATAAAAAATTAAATAAGTTTCCCATCAATTAATAAAAATTTATAAAATAATTATAAATTTTATACTTATTAAATTAAAATTTAACATTCGGTCAATTAGTTAATAATTTTTAACCAGAATAAAATTTGGAAATTTAAAGCATAGTTAAGGAAATACGAAATTTTTGTCAAATATATTATGAATTATATACCTATTACTAATTCTAATACTAATTAAATGGTTTACAGTTCATTCACATAAGTTTTTAAATTTCTAAATATTCTGCTTTAAATTTGTAAATATATTTAAAATATATCTCAAATCAAATTCCAAACTTAAACCTTAAACTCAAACTAAACACTAAACCTAATCCTTTATTTTAGATATAGTTTTATTATTATATTTATTTACAATTGATCAAAGTTGAAATTTCAAAAATTATATATATAATTTTTATCAGAACAACATCAACTTTTCATTTTTCAAAACTAGATACAGTTAGTCCTCCATATAACCAGATGGTTGGTGCCACAAAATCATCTGTTTAAATCGAAATCTGGTTATATCGGGAACATTTAACATTACAAGTACCATAAGAGCATAATTTAATCGGTTAAATTTTATCTGGTTATATCGAGTTTCTGGTTAAACCGAGACATGATAAATGGGGGACATGATAAATGGATAAGATAATTATTGAACACTATAAGTTTGAATAATTTATTCTATTTGATATTTTTAGGATGACCTTCTAAGGTTAAAGCCCAAATATCTTAATGTGATAGGTGGAATAAGTTACATGCCAAGTCATCGGAGAAAAAAAATTTTAAAATAGAAAAAATAAATCAAATGCTATAAATATTAATTGAATAAACTAGAATAAATATAAATATATCCAAAAAATATTAATTTTACAATTAAATTTATTTATTAATTGAATTTTTTAAATTGGTTTCTTACACACTTTTATTTTTAATTTAGATATAATAATAGGAAATGAAGTTTTAATTATTTATCTATGTTATTCTAAATATTTCAGCTAAATTAAAACAAGCAATAAATAAAGTGTAGGTATCTCATTTATTTAAAATTTTTATAAATACAAAAAATTTTATATAGATTTTTATTAAAAATTAATTTACAAAAAATTAGAATTCTTGTGATTATTTATTTTTGTCAAAATAACTTTTATAGTAATTTTCGATTCTTTTGAATCGCCATTAGTTTGTGTGCTGTCCTTTGAATCATCTCTTAATACTTGAATAACACTTCTGTGATTTTGTGCAACAAATCTATTCTTCGAGAAGTTATTACTGCCATACGTCCCGATTTGGACTACGGGTCCGGTCGATGACTTCTTAATAGGAACGGTTAAAGTTTTCTTTAATATAAGTCTGGCATTTAAATGTTGTGACGCTTGTGTTTCATATATGTAAGGTCACTTAAGCCTCAATAACTCTTGAATGCATCAATAGGTTTTAAAACGGTTTTCAATACAATAGTCCTGAATAGTTAGAAATTCTGAAAAAATAATAAAAATAAATTTGTACCTAGATAAAATTATTATAAATGATTATAAACGAAACATTGATATTTTAATAAATATTTGGATGATTTTTTTATTATAAATTATTAATGTGATACTAGAATTCGGAATAGAATTTTCCGTGAAACTCGAAAATAATTATTGTAGTGAGAAAATATAATTAATTAGCCTATTTTAAATATTTTTTTTTGTAAAAATATAAAAACCATAAATTGCTTTTAAAGACAAATATGATATTCGGTATTTTCGTAAAATTCTACCCCGAATTCATATATCACACTAATAATTTATAATAATGAAAATTTTTAAGGCATGGCCAAAAAAGTGGTCGTGGGGTCATGTGACCACAATAATATTTTTCATTTGTTAAGTTTATTAAAAAAATATATTTGAGCATATTGAAAATTTCAAGTTAAAAACATTATTCATCCAAATATTCATTAAAATATCAATTTTTCGTTTATCATACATTATAATAATTTCATCTAGGTAAAAATTTATTTTTATTATTTTTTCAAAAATTAATCTATCCAGGAACATTTTATTGGTAACCGCTTAAAAATCCATTGATACATTCAATAGTTAATAAAGTTTAAATGACCTTAGATAGTTATGTCTTCGACTTTATAATAGTTCATATCATTTATTCCTTATACCATTATTGTACTTATTCTGATGAGTAAAACAATAAATTGGATATATTTATCGGCTTTTCATTTAAGTGGATTTATGTTTTATCTGAGTCACGAAACTAATAATTAAATAACCTAGATTAATTTTAAGTTTAAATAGTGTAAAAAGTTACAATATTTCAAAACTTATATAGATTAAATGAGATTTGATCTATACTTTGTTTCAAAACTAACTAGGACAACTCAACAAACTATAATTTCTTAATCCGTTGTAAAATTTGATAAAATTTTAAACACAGATACTTTAACTCCCATGATTGATAATTATAATATTTGATTTTTGAACACAATTATTAGGGGTCTCAAAAAGTAAAAATAACACATTTTTCTGGTTGCTGTTAAACGGTTTAGCCGATTCTAATTCTGTAAACGGATTTTTAAAGTGCTATTTAATATATTTAATTTGATACCAAGTCTTTAAAATCGGTTAAGAAATGACAAACCTATGGTAGTTTGAATAAAGAATTTTTGAACAAAATGAAAAATTAGGGAACATATGAAAAACTTAATCAGATAATTAATTAGTTATTTTGTGACTTTTCAATAGGGTATTAAAGTAGGAAAAATTTTGCTGCTTGGAAAATTTTGACCAAAATTAAGATAAAGTCCCCAGAAGGCACCAAACTTAAGAGGGTATCATACAAATAATACTAAAAATCTAAATTTTCATAATTTTTAAAAACTTAAAAATTAGTATTTTAAAATTAAATACTATATTAATCAATCGGGGGGTTATTGTATCTGTGTATAAAATTTTATTGAATTTCATGAAGGTATTTAGAAAATATAGCTAGTAAAATTATCCTAGTTAGTTTTGAAACAAGGTTTATATAAATTTGGAAAATTAGATATACTCAATAAGTGATAAATTGATAAGACCTCATCATGTATTGCGTGCTCTAATGTGAAGCCATTTATTCGGATAATTTGGTCTCCGGCCAAGTAATTTCAAAAATTTTTGAAAATTATAGACAAGTTTATAGTTTAATTTGTCAAGTTATTCAAATTAAATCTGTTTTGACAAGATAACTCTACAAACAAAATTAAATGCAACGGGGACATTTTATCCATTAAATTATTTTTGAACATGCATGATTATTTAAAATGAATTTAAAAGTTAAATTTACAGCTTATAATATAAAGTTTAAATTTGCTTGATTAATTGACATTTTAATTAATCTTACTACAGTCATTTGAATTAATTGGTAAATAATTTAACTAATGGGGAATAAAATATAAACGAAATCAATTATGAATGTTATTTCACTTTATAGGATAGCACTTAAAAATCAATTGTATTGAACAAGACATTTATTTATCTAATGAAACCCGTGATTCTGATGAGATTATAATTTATGAAACAGAAGAAAAATGAGCTAATTATTTTGGAAATATATAACTAGTTATTGAATTTTTAAATATTAGAATTTGAAAACTTTTCTAAGAATTTTTATTATTATTATTATTCAAATAAGAGAAAAAATAAATAAATGAGATCAAATTATTAAATATAATTAATAATAAACAAATACATTAAGTGATTCATTTTATTATATACAGTTAAGGATCGATAGTGTTAACCTAATCCGGGATCGGTATTTACTTAAACCATTGGTTTGTTAACAAAATTGATTAGTCACTTTTTAGGTAATTTCAGGAATGTTTAATGTACTTTTTATCTATTTTAAATAATCAACGATATCTTTTACATGAAATTAATTTATTTACAGCTTAATTATTAACATTTATTCCATTAATAACTAAATTTTATTATATTAAATTGTCTTAACATAATAGTAATTAGAAATTGAATTTATATTCAAATTAAATCACAACAACTTTTTGTTAAAATATTATCAATAAGAACTAATTGTTAAAATTTGAAACCAATTATTACAGATGTTGAGCCTCGTATATAACATTTTCAGTATCTTATAGTTTTAAACTTTCATTCAAATTAATTTATTTTCCTTATATTTGACACAATCTTAAAATAATTTGCAAATGATTTTACATAAATAATACATAAGTTAATACTATAAGTCACTTTAAAGTTAAATATCTAGTGTTTTTGATCATCATTTGGTTAATATTATTATTTCTTAACAATAATGGTTGTTAATACAAATGGTTATATTTTGAAGATAATTTACTGTGTGTATTTGTGCTTTGTATTACTTAATAGTAATGGTTAGTTAATACTGATACCCAGCTGAGTGGCGCAGTGGTTAAAGCCACCATTTTAGACACTAACAATGCTAAGTGTGGGGAGGTACGGCGTACTTTCCTAGCAGCCAGGTGCAACAACCATCTGTCTGGCTATGTGAAGAAGGCTTCAGTTCGACAGCGAGTCCATGGTTCCCAAGCTAGGAATGAATGTTTAAGTAGTACGCGGGCATCTGTTTCCACCAGATTTCGCCTACAGAGTGTTCAGGCGTGTCCTCTTAAAACTGTGACGCTATCCCCTCTGGTCATACCATTGAGTAAAACCACGGCGATCAACGGGACTCCACACTCATTGCGCGATGGGAAACCTAAAGGCGAAAGCTAATAGGATGAAGTGGAAGAGTTAATACTGATGGTACTTCATACTATGGATTTCAAACCGAATTTTAATTTTATATTTTTCATAGTTTGATTTTAGCCAAATTCGATTTAAGCTAAAATTTTGACGCAAAAAAATAACCTATATCGGGAAGTGTCTGTATATCCAATCAAATTTTTATATTTTTAGAGAAACTTAAAAAAGTAAGAAATTCATCTTGTCTTTATGAATTTGAAATTTTTATATTAAATTTTATAATAATTGAATAATTTATTAAAAATATTTAATATCCTACCAATTTATTTATATTTCAAAAATTATTTTATTTTCTCAATTTTTAAAGCTATAAATTTCAAAATTTAATTAATCTTAATAAAAAAATTGTCATATATTCGCAGCTAAAATTTAAGATATTAATTCTAATTATTAGAATGATCAAAAAGTTTGGAGGCTAGGGAAACGCATATATTTTCAAAACGAAAAATTATTTCAAAATACAGTAAAAAGTCTTATCAACATCCACTTAATTGTGACATAATAAGATAAAAATTATTTTGTGAAAATCACGTGATCAGTAAAATTTTGGGACATTTGCAAAAGTCATAGTCACAGATCAAACCTGAGTATACATTAATTATATGCTGATTGTATATGATAGTGGAAAAGTTGAAGTTTATTATATTGTCAAAATCACTCAAATCGGTCAAGAGACATAAGACATCTGCTAATTTAAATATTAAGAATTTTCCATAGATTAACATTATGAAATTTCTAATCATATTAAACTTAAAATTTTTTATAATTTTCAAAAAGAAGACATCTTTATGAACATCTTTGTTGCTAGACACATTTTGGTCAAACCTGGTAAAAGGCTTTAAAAAGGCATTTGATTTATTTTAAAAAATTTGCTTTGCTATTTGAAATTAAAACATATTTGACTCGCTCTTGTGGCTTTATCTTTGCTTTGATCAAAATGTGTTTAGCAACAAAGTTGTTTATAATGATGTCTTCTATTTAAAAATTATAAAAAATTTTAAGTAAAATATGATTAGGATTTTCATAATGTTAATCTATGGAAAATTCTTAATATTTAAATTAGCAGAAGTCTTATGTCTCTTAACCGATTTGAGTGATTTTGACGATATAATAAACTTCAACTTTTCCACTATCATATCCAATCAGCATATCATTAATGTCTACTCAGGTTTGACCTGTGACTATGACCTTTGCAAATGTCCCAAAATTTTATTGATCACGTGATTTTCATAAAATAATTTTTATCTTATAATGTCACAATTAAGTGGATGTTGATAATGCTTTTTATCGTATTTTAAAATAATTTTTCTTTTTAAAAATATATGCGTTTCCCTAGCCTACAAACTTTTTGATCCTTCTAATAAAATAAATTTTCATTTTATATCAAGCTCAATTTAATTTAAATTATTATTTGATATTACTGTTCTTCTTTGACCTTTGCTTTTAATTTGATAAAATAAATAAAAACTTTGCTTAAAATATTAACATAAAAAATAACTTCAAATCAATACTAATATGATTCTAAACAATTTAAACATTTTTAAAATATCCCTATGATACCTTCTAAAGTTGATTTGTTAAGCCATAATTATTTTTCTTTAAAAACCAGTTTATAACTCACATATAATCAGGTTATATAATGTCATATTTATGAAAAACATCAGATATTCATTGATATTATAATTTAATTTCGACATTTAATGTTATACTTGATTAGTTGTTTAACTTCAAATATAAAAGATTGAAAATTAAAATTCAGTTCATAATTCAATTATTTATCATAATATAATTTATTTAGTATTGCAAGATTTAAATTGATTTAAGATTATAATGAATCCTTTAAATTTATATTTAAATTAAATTATTTCAAGTTTATTTTACAATAAAATAGGTTAATAAAAAAATTACAGTATCTTTAATATTTTACTTAATGCCCTTCAAGTTAAATTAATTTTGATAAAATTTATAATGAAAAATTGGAAATCACAAAAATTATATTCATTATCCATATGGATACCAATTATAAATAGATATTATATATAAATAATATAGATTTTAATTTACTTTTTAAATTTTTCTCATTTTTAAATTGACTTAAGATTAAATTTAAAATATTCTACTTTAATTATAAATATTCAATTAATTTTTTTAATATTTATTTTGATAATATTTATCCTATCTTTGACATTTGTATTTTAATAATTTTTTAATAGAGTTTTTTAAAACCTGTAAATTTAACTTAAAAAATTATTCAAATTATGCCAAGTATGTTATATTTTTTGTTGATTAAAAAGCTGACTCTTATATTTTTTAAAAAAGTAATTATAATATTTTTATTTATAATCATGATTAATGTATGAATTTTAAAATTTTTATTTGAATTTTTAAACATATTGAAAACATTCAAATTAAATTTAAGTTACCATCATCACGCGATAATATATTTTTTAAATTATACATACTAGTAATCAGATAAGCCCATTAATTAATCATATATTTATTCTCTGCCTTAGATAAACTATAGTCGACAATTATTTATAGCAAATCTGTTTATAAAACTGAGTGTACAATTAATACTGATTTTCCATCTATTGTATCTATAATTAGATGATGCTGTTAAAATAATTTTATTTGTTTAGTTGACAATTGGCAATTTCAATACATTTACGCAATAAAATGTAGAATTTATAATTTTATATATTATCTTTAGTTAAGTTACAAAAATTGAGCGAATTTAATTTATTGAGTATTTAATTTTATATGAATTTTATTGTTTTACAAATTCTTAATAACTGAAAAATCTATTAATGAATAATCTTAGATTTTCGAGGTAAAGTCTGTTACATTATTAATATTATATTCTATGTTATAATTATAGTGTGTTGCCGAATCTCTCCTCTCTGATGACCCTGAATTTCTTCTCTTTAGCCAGACTGGCTTTCAAATATTACAATTATCAAATTATTAAAACAAATTTTGAAATATTTTTCACCAAAAGCGCAAAATTTTGTATCGCCGTTTTCTTTTGAAAAAGCAATAACATGCCAATTGCATTTATTAACATTACTTATTGAATACCAAAGTGAATTTGTTAAATGATATCATAATCATAACCAGTGATACACATTTTCAAGAGGTAAAATCGCCAAAATCGTTCGGGAATCGGGAAATAAAAACTGAAAAAATCGGGAGTAAAATCGAGAATATAAATACTGAAATTTTATAAAAATATTACTTTTTAGGGTATATAAATTATTGAAAATTATGTTTTTTAACATTTTAAATAGATTATGATGTTTTATCATAAAAATGTTTTATTTTTCAAAACATTTATTAATTTTTGGACCAAAATCTTTGCTGGTGACAACTGGATTACATTTTATATAAAATTTCATATTTAAAAGATGAAAATTTTTTTTACTTATTTGCCATTAAATAATTATTTTTGGTGAATATTTTGAAATTATTTAAAATTTTATTAAAATATCTTAAATATTTACAAAATTCTTAAAAATAATATAATTTTTTTTAAAAAAATTGATGAATATTAGCTATAAACGGGAGTTTAAAGCCAAAATTTTTTATTTTCGTCGGATTTTATAAAAATAACCAAAAATCGGGAAAAACCGAGAAATTATAACTGCATATATTTAACCTATTCTATGCCATTAAACTTATAATAGATTATTCCCAATAATATTACCAACCGTTTAAAATCGGGATTTCCCGGTTATGTGTATTACTGGTCATAACCTCTGCCTTATATTTCTCAATAAAAATGGTAGATATATTTCCACGAATTTCATCATTTTCAATGACATATTTATTGATAAGTTTCTTGGCCATTTTTATTATATAATTTACCTAAAAATTAAAAATATTTATTTGCAATTTTATATTTAATTGGTTAGGTTTACATTATTTTTTTCGTTCCATATCTTTCATTTTCTTTTTAATTTCCTTTATATAAGAATCTTTTTCAGAGTAATCTTGGGCAATAAATTGTTCCTTTTCTTCTTTGAAAGCCTTTTGTTCATCTTCTAGATTATGAAGTTTGTTTAATATTTCTGAGATATAAAAATCTCTTTCTATTTGTTCAGTAATTTTCTTTTCAACAAATTGTTCATGTTTTTCTTTGAGAGCATTATATTCTTTAACTAAGTCTTCCATTTTGTTTTTTATTTATGCCATATTTAAATCATTTTCAATTTGTTCGGAATTTTTCATGACGACAAATTGTGCATGTTCTTCTTTTAGGGTATTTAATTTTCTGAACAATTCTTCATTACATTCCTTATCGGTAATATCTTGAACTTGATTAATCTACATTTTCCGCATTTGTTATATGGATTGAAAGGGCATTCATTATTTAAATGTCTTTCGATATCAATTACTTTGATAAGTCTATCACATCCTTGAATTTCGTAATCGCACTTAATTTTCAGATTACAAATTATGATTTGAATTAATTTTTGTGGAATTTTTAATTGTTCAGAAGTTATATATTTGCGATCAAAGGGACAGTTGTTGTACCCATTAATTAATACATTTATAACAATATGTTTGTCCACAACATTCGGTAACCGATGGTTTATTTAACAATTGTAGACAAATACCACAAATCAATTCTTGTAAAACCTCTTCAGGTACGCCAACATATCTGTTTCGATCATATCCTGACATTTTGTAATTATTAAAAGCAATTTTCGATAACTGTAAAAATATATTTGCTATATTTTTTGAAAATTTTTATTATAAAATTACGACTTTAATCTTTCAAATAAATCAGTTAAAAATGGCAATTAAGGCAAGAAAAATTAAAACTTTGATATATCACTTTTGATAAGATAATTTATATTAGAAAAAGTTAAATATGCTTCACTCAATGTCATTAATGGATTAGATTATTTAATTTTGTTTATTGCATATTTTTAAAAAAAAGTTTATACAATTATATATTTATTTTAAATTTTTTAATCAATTTTATACAAAAGTTAATTAAATAAATTATATATTCCATAAATTTAAATAAGTTATAAATTCTTTTAATTAAAAAATATTTTATAAAGAAGTACAGTACTCAATAGATAATTTTAACAATTTTTTCTTCGTTGTCAGATTTTTATAAATACTATGTTCTGGATTATTTATAAATTATTTATAGTTATATTTACAGTTTATTTAAAATGTCTATTTGTAATATCAAGCTTTTTTGTTCCATTCATAAATTATATCACCAAATTCATTGAAAATAAATCCTTTGATAGTTAGTCATAAATCAAATATTTCACCTTAATTATACGTTGTATCATGATCAAATTCTATAAAAAATGATCCTGCCCAATGGTTATCAATAATGTTTGA
This sequence comes from Galumna obvia, assembly GCA_034695785.1. Lineage (NCBI taxonomy): Eukaryota > Metazoa > Arthropoda > Arachnida > Sarcoptiformes > Galumnidae > Galumna > Galumna obvia. Next base: position 10,437 of record JAQFZM010003405.1, read on the forward strand.
AAAAACTAAACAAAACCTTTCAATAATTAAATTGTTTAAAACTAAGTTTTATAAATGTCTAAAATTATTAAATGAAAATAAATTTATTAAAAAATTAGAAAACATTTATTTCTGTTAAATTGTGTTTTATAAAGAAAAATATTTTTAATATAAAACAACACTTAAACTCTCAAACACATAAAAAATTTAGTGCAAATGATCAAGATCAAATTCAAGATATGAATTTCACCTTTAAATTTGATCTATATAAGGCAAATATATGCTTGAGTTAAATCTCCCTAATTATCATAATCAATAATATTGTGATTTAAATACATATTGATTATTATTAAAAAATTATTAAAATATAAATCTTTTCATTATATTTTAATTTCTTCTTTAAAAAATCAATAATAAAAATAAAATACCTTAATAATAATTTTTCTTAGACATTGTCAAATGAGCATTTTCAACATTATTTAAACTACTAATTATCTTGCGGAAATAATTTATATTTAAATTTTGATATGAAAAACAATTGAATTTCAATTTTTAGCTCAATTTGAATCCTTATTTAAAAATGTTTCAATTATTTGTAATTTATTTTTGTTGACTTAGTTATTTGATTGAAATGAAATGAATTATAACAATAGTATATAAATTGGTAGCAAATTATTAAATCTGATATCTTTAGAAAAAAGACGAAAATATAAAATTATGAAACTTTTATTCGATGTAAAACATAAA
>JAQFZM010003406.1:0-11161 GCA_034695785.1 Galumna obvia
GGGTATTTCAAAATACCCTCCGCCCTAGAGCATAAAATTTGGGAAAATACCCCCCCCCCCCCCAAAACGAAAAGTAAGATACCCCCCTCTAAAGAAAAAATTAGCACAACTTTCTGAAAAATTGTCGGAAATCAGTAAAAATTAAGAGAAAAATAAGTAAAAAGCTATAATTTTTATGAAAAATAACTTTAAATTTAATAAAATGCGAAAAAACGTCAAAATTACAGTTTTTAAGTTAAAAAATTTTAGGAAATTTTGAAATATGGAATTTTTGTCAAATATTCATAGTTTTATTCATAAATTTTGATAAAATACGTAAAAATATGACTAATTATACTCATATTCAGCAGAAAGCAGTTTTAAAACGACGTTTTATGCGTTTTAAGCATAGATGGCTGAAAGGGGTATTTCAAAATACCCCCTCACTGAGACGAAAAATCCTGAAATTACGCCCCCCTAAGCCGAAAAGTTAGGTATCCACCCCTTTCTAGAAAAAGGGAAAAAATAGGCAAAATTTTCGGTAAAAATTAAAAAAAATAGAGTTAAATACTGTAATTTTTAAGAAAAATAACGTAAAACTTAAAAAAATGCATAAAAACGAAAAAAATCCGGGTTGTAAGCAAATTTTTGGTGATCTAAATATTTGAAAATTTTACAAAATTGCCTTTTTGTCGAAAATTCTTAGTTTTTTAGCACAAATTTTAATAAAATACGTTAAAATAAGACTAAAAATAGTCATATACTACAGAAAAGTCTAAAAATGGACGTTTAATGTGTTTTTAGGCAATTTTGGGTCGCTAAAAAAATAACCCCCCCTTAACACCCTCCCCTGAGCCGAGGCAAATTACCCTCCTCTGATACCCCCACTGAAGTCGGCTCCTTTAGCCATCGATGGTTTTTAGTAATTTTAGGTTCATTTTCAAAATACTCCTCCCATCTAATACACACTTAAGCCGGAGCAAAATACCCCACCCTAATACCCCCCTAGAACCGAAAGGTTTGGCCATGCCTGATTTTAATGGTTGAAGAGAGTGATTACTTTCATTTACATAATATTATATATAAAGAAAATTCCAGATTATTTAAATAGGTGTCATTATCCCTTAACAGTTAGAAATTACATTCACGTGAATCCAGTGTTGCATAAGAATTATAGTATTGAAACTTCTAAGTATTGGCGGATTAAAAGCTAAACCCAATTCAGATATCTTAATAATGGCTCTTATTTGGATTTTGTTTGTGATATCGGATTAATAAAATTGAATAAACCGGTCACTATTTTACCCTAAGTTGTGAACACCATATGTTTACCCCCTGGGAGGAATTTCACTCATTTAGAACTAGAGTATGCATTGATGAGTTGAGGGTATAAAATATATAACAATTATAACGGTTCATTAAATAAATGGCAATGTTACCTTGGTCATGTTCTTCTAATTGGTATACTTAGCTCCATAGCATTTGGAGATGATCAACATGAATGTCAATTAGGACGGTTTCCTCTTTTTGGATCTTATACTAACCGTGTTCGAGATATAATTATTAAAGAAGTTACAATTTTTAACCTGGGTACCTATGAGGATGGAATGTATCATCAATTTTACTAAAGTTTCTTAATTAATCAAGTTTAATTTATCATATATTATAAGTTTTCTATTAATTTCTTCATTCAAACACATAATAAATAATGAATAGGGATTTTAATATTAAATTCAAACACAAATTATTTTTTATATATTTATTAAAGCATACTCCAAAAGTTTTAAATTGACTCTTTTCTTTAAAAATTAAATAGGTACCTTTTTTAAATAAAAAGCATTATAAATCTGAATAAACATGCTTAGGTAGCGATCCACACTGTATATCTAAATAGTAGACCCGAAGATAATTTCTTATTTAAAGGCTCGTCAATAACTAACTGTAAAGTCAAAAGAAGTTTTTTTAATCACAAAATGATTTTTCCTGAAAAAAGCATTAGTTTTATTGGAAAATATATAAATATTTTAATAAATATTTGACAACTTCTTAGAAAATAAATTATAAAATAATTCAACCCTAGTAACCTATAATTTGACACCTCCTTGCTAATAAATAAATTTTGTCTAAAAAAGTCATAAAAATTTGTGGTATTTAATGCCAAAGAGTTTAATTCTATTTATTTATTTTTTAGTTATCTAGAATTTCACCTAGAACTAAACTCATAATATAATTATCAAATAATATTATATGAAAGAATTATTCGCACTCTAGTCATGAGTTAATCATTAGTAAGATCTTAGATCCTATTATCAGAATGGATTTTTTTGTGATTTAGAATTTATTAATTTATCAAGTAATTTGAAAGTAGAAACTGTGGAAAAGTTAAAATTTATTATTTAGTAGTAATAATTTAATTTTTAATTATTTTTTAAAATATTTTTATTCAATAACCAATTTTAACACAATTTATTATCTTTAATAAGCACTAAAATAAAATAAATTATATGGGCTTATAACGCATCCCCATTTTATTTTAAATTATAATTATCAACTTATTTAATAAATCCATGTATATCCAAGGTAATCTAAGATAATTATTAAGGGTTAAATAGTATAATTTTTCGCATTTATTTTAACTTCCTAATTGTTTTGATTTCAATTTCTTAAATCTTATATAATATCATAAAATTATAAATAAATAGTATTTTAAAATAATAATAATACATTATATAGCCTTAAAGGCATTGTTTACAAAACTTGTTATTAATAAGTATTAAATTAAATTATACATTATATAATTTATAAATTTTTTTGATTATTTATTATAGATTTTATACCCTACTCTATTATTTCCTAGAATTTTTCCCAAAATACCCTATCCTTCCACCCACCTAGAGCCTCGACCTTTCGCCATTACTTCTATTAACCGATTTAAATAATTTTAATTTTATATTAAACTTCAACTCTTCCACTTTTATAACCATTCAACAAATAATCTCTTATTGATCAGGTTTGATTTATGACTATGACTAACTTTGAAAAACTCCCGAAAATTCTATGATTTTATCAAAAATATTTTTTTCTTGTTAGATCATTGCGAGATGAATAAACAAAACAATTTTTATCTTATTTAAATATGTTGAAGCGTTAAAAAGAAATTTTAGTTTTCTTTGACGGGAATTTTTTATCTTAATTTTATTATGTTGATAAAATTTTAAAAATATGAATAAATCTATTGTTAAGTCTAAAATAATGCAAACATATCAATTTGTTTCCTAAAAATATGAATACAATTAATAAGTCTTAAATTTTTTTAAAAAAAAGAATTTCTTTCCTAATCTTTTCCTTATTTCACTCATTTGATTTCCTAAGAGATCTCTGTATAACAATAAATTAAATAAATTTTGTTTATTATTTAAACAATACATAAACAAACCAAAAATATTGATAAAATAATACCTTTATTATTTTTATGTTTAATTTAGTTAATCTGCTTCAATATAATTACCTAGACATTAAAATCAAATTTAGTTTGTAATTATTTGAAAATATATATTTTGTTGAACCTATATCTGAAATCTCAGCTGCGAATGCCAATGAAATTGTTAATTATAGTTAATATAAATTTGATATTTAAAGCTTTAAAATTGAATGAATAATGTTTTTTTCATGAAGTATGAATTTGAAAAATGTCATGTACTATTGAAATAATGATATAAAATTTTAATATTACTAATTTATTTTCCATATGTAGTTAAATATAATTTTTCAAAATCATAGTTCATTAAAAAATTCTTTATTCATTCAATTTTAAAGTTTAAATATAAAATTAATTATAATTAACAAGATCATGGTCATTTGCAGCTGAAATTTCATATATAGATTCTACAAGATATAAATTTTCAAATATTATCAAACAAAATTTGATTTGAATATCTAATTACCCAGACTGTACTTCTAAGTTATAACTTATGATTTACATTTTATTTTAAAATAGTATAACTATTACCAAGCTAGAGTATACATTCTTGAATAATCATTTATATATTTACTATTTCATTTTACATTAGTTGTACATGGTAAAATCTAAGGATTGTCAATGATAAATTCTTAAGAGGAATCATTTGATCAAAGAGTAAAAAACATCTATAGACAATATGTTTTGTGCTTTTCCATGATAATTTTATGGTCAAAAAATCCAAGAGGTTGTATTTTATTGATTTTGTTTTTTAAGATGAGTATTCTTGAAAGCACTTTATTTATTATTGTTTAAATTATAATTCTATTGAATATTGGAAAATTTATAATTTAATTATAAATTTTACGTTAAATTGTAAAAGATGAATAATTCAAGCATAATTTAACTAGAATATTTGTATTATTATACCTATTCAATTAAACTTTAAATTCATAAAAGAAAAAATTATAAACAAATGAAAATAATATTTAATAATTATATTTACTATAATCTATTTGAAATACCAAGGACAAAAGGGCTTATTTTATTGTGTCTATCAATTTCTATTTACTCTAATATTTTATAGCTCGAGTTATGTGGCTTTATTGTAATTATGATAAACCTTATGTAGAAATAATATCTGATAAATTATCAACGCTTATTAAGCTTTAAGAGGTTATGTATTAAATATAAGTAAAAAATATTTTTATGATTAGAAAAATAATTTCTTAATCTAATAAAAATAAGTCAATTTTGTTTTAGTTTAGCGCACTTTCATTTAATATAAGCTAAAAAATTTTTATAATTTAAAACACTTTTAAATAACATTTAAAATAATTTTTGAAACTTATTTTATAAGAATTACTTTGAATTTATTATAAATAAAATTAATTATTTTTCAGATTATAAATTCTATTCTAAATATTTATATAAAATTATATTTAATTTTAGACATACAATTTCATTGTAAATAAAGCTGTAAATAAAAGCAAACAACTTGCTAAATTTACAACTGTGCTGTTACACTTATCAATATCTTTTTTACATTTAGCATTTGAATCATTAAGAGTAGCATTACTTCCTTTTAGGAAGTCATCATCAGGCTTTCTGTCGCATGTTTTCTTTAAAAAAATATAAATTATAAATTAAGTATGCTAGAATTTTAAAAATAATTGTTTTACCTTTAAAGCTTTAACATAGCAGTCATAAATATCACAGCAGTCAATTACTTCGTTATTAGTAATCTTTGGTATATAATCTGCAATACATTTGTCCGCATCTTCTGTTTTTACATGACATTCTTCTGTAAATATTGTGTTGAAAATATTTAACAGGGTAAATGCAATGATAATGAATTTCATTTTTACAAAATTATTAATACTAGTTATGTGTAAAGTCTATAACATTATATACTTTATTCTTATCTATAAATCATAAGATATATTTATTTAACAAACAATTTGTAATATCAAGAAAACTTATTTCAAAAAGGAAATAATTATTTGTTGAATATTGAAAAATCATTTTTAAAAGCTTTCTTTTTAAAATAAATATATAATTCCAAATTAATGTATAAATAAAAATATTTTAATTTTACAAAAAATTGATTTTAAATAATTTACCCTGCATATAATTAGGATTGATTAATTAAATGTCAAATCAATATAGATTTTATCAATCACTTATAAATGTAATACTCTCACTGGAAAGTTATGAAAAACATCCTAGATATTATCGTTAGGTCTTATCAAATTTGTGTTACAAGTGCCAAAAATAGGTTTTGTTAAAGTCTAAACCTTGGTGACTAATTAATTAAAAATTTATTAATTTATATTAATTTAATTTAAAGTATGTTAAAAAAGTATATGAAAATCATTTAAAATTTAAAACAATGATAAAATTCTAAAAATTTAAGCAAAGATAAATTCTTGTTTATTATACAGTAAATCTTATCACCAATAAAATACTAACAAGGGAAGTTATCTTCAGCTCAAATTAAGATCAGCCATCTTTTAGAACTCATTTTATTATGATTTAAAAAACTTCTGCAACCGAACAATATTTTGGTTTCCAGAGGAGTCAAAGTTGGAATTTTTTATTTTTTTTATAAATACGATGAGGCAAAAATATTATTAGGGCATTCATAAAGTTCGCGTTGTCATGAAAATGCTGCCAATTCTAAACGCCTCGAGTTATTCAAATGAAATAAAAACCAGTATTGACATACACTCATACGTGATCTAGGAATCACTTTGCTGCTAGACAATTTTTGATCAAAGCTTAGATAAAGCCCCGAAATTGTTTCAAATATTTTTGAAATTAATAAAATAAAATTATTTTCCAATATCTGATCCTTTTTTGAATCTTTATTTTAAGTTTGATCAATATGTTTCTAGCAGCAAATTTATTCAACATGATTTACTTTATTGAAAAATCACAAAATATCCTAGGTAAAACGCGTTTAAAATTTTATTAATGTTTATCGATTGAAAAATTTTGATATTTTAACTACCACAAGTGTTTTGTTTCTCAACCGATTTCAATGGTATTGTTGTCATTACAAACTTCAACCCTTCCACTATAACATCCATTCAATAAATCATTTATATCTATTCAGGTGTGACCTGTAACTATGACTTTTAAAAATGTCTCGAAATATTCATGATCACGTGATATGTTAAAAATACTTTTTATCTTATTTAACAACATGTAAGTGGGTGTCAATATTTTGCCAATATTGGTTTTTATTTCATTTGATTAACATGAGCCATTTAGGATTGCCAGCATTTTTATTACACCGCGAACTTTTTGAATCCCCTAATATTTAAGTTGCTAAAATCATTATAATTAAGGTTAAACATATGATAAAATGAACCACTCTAACTCAATGCTCTAATGAAGAAATTGCTTATACTTATCACAAATAATTAATTTTAAATATGTTCAGATAATTAAATTAATAATTTTTAAAATCAAATAAAAGAGTCCCCGTATTATGGAAGGCAAAATTGGCAATATTTTCTCTCTAAGAGTTAGATACCCTTAACATTAGGGTTTATAGACAGATACTAGATCTGTTGGGATATTTTAGATCTATGAAGGATATTTTTGGTATAAAGTTCCCTCTAGAATTTAATCTTTCGTCATCCCTGATAAATACTGACATTTTTCATTATATGCTTCTTATAAGGAATCCAAGTTATAATGAATAAAATTTTGGCTCAGACAAGTTCGTTATAATTAGGTTACACTGTATTAATATAAAAGCTATATTTAATAACCGACATTCCTTTATGAAGCTCTTTATGAATCTTTGCTTAAAAACCCTTTTTAACAAGTACGTATGCATATTTATTGAACTTATATTCATTTTCCTATCAAAGGTTTATAGATATAAATAACCCTGATTAATTTCAAACAGATATTTATGTATTATATCTAAAAGTGCTTTCAATGAATAAAGTTTATGAAAATTCACCCTTTAATTGAAAAGTGAATTGTTTATATAAAATTATATGACATTAATTATTGGTCGATAAAACACGTTCCTATTTATCTTTAATCTTCATAAAGTAATGTCGATTGCTAGATATAATATGATATTAATACTCAAGGCTATTAGATGTTATTAAAGCAAAATTAGTGAACTATTGGAAATTATCAACAATTCAATCTATTATTAATAAAAATTAATATTGAGTACAAATATATGATAATATTTATTCACATTTTCAATATTATTTTATCTTAGAATTCAATACTTTTTTGATATCGCATGCGATCTGATGTTCTTCAACTATTATAATAATTACCACGGTTTTATTAATATTCTATATCGAAGAGACAAGAACATTTATATATGGAGTATTCATTTTGAACTAACTCAACACTGACCCAGAATAAATAGTGTTTAAAGAGAATCAAATCATTTAATTACAATTATTTACAAAAAGTTTAATTTCTTACAATCAAAAGCATTAACATTTAGTGATAGTTTGTATCAAATATTTATCAATAATTAGAAGAATTAAAATCCAAATGTTTTTTCCGTAATTTAATTTAATTTCACATAAAACAAAATTTTTACCAAGATAAAATAATTTTAAGGAACTTAACTGCATTTGTTTATATAGAGTATCAGAAATACAGTTATCATAACAAAAATCATTAAATCATTTAAAAATATTACAAATGAATAGTTTGAATGTGCTTGGTAATGTCATAAAACATAAGATAAAACATATTTGTTTGAAATATAAAATATTGTTTTTAATAGAAACTCAAGTGAAAGAAATTTTTATAATAAAAAATTGTATTCTTTATAATTAAAGCTTTCGATTCTAAGTGCTTAAATAGTTAATAGTTATTTAAATAGTTATTTATCCTACAAAATATTACATATTAATGACGTCACTGGAGTCACATTTTCATTAAATTCAATTACAATAAACTCAAAGAACTATCATGATAAGACATTTGTTATTAATTGTAAACTTAAAACAAATCTAATAAAAACCATTCATTTTAATGACCGATCATATGAACTAAATGATGTTATGAAATATTTTTAATTTCTTTATTTCTTCATATTACTCTTAAAGTGTATAATATGTTCGGTTTGTTCAGTAAACTTCATTCGTTTTTCTTTTAAAATTAATTTAGTTTTAAACTTGTGTTCATAAATTAATTCGAAAAAATTTTAAATTAAATTATTTTAAGTCTAGAATTCGGGTAAAATAGCAAGTTTGAGTTATTTCAAAAAATAAAAAAAATAATAGGGGGTCAGCTTTTTATTGCATTTTTATGTAACAATTTTTTTCATACTTAGGTGGTATATCAAATATCCTCCCCTATACCCCCTTATGGATACCCTGCAAAATCAATATTTTCATGTCATAATATGGTAATGAATGTGATATCTTTGTTATATAAAAGTAAGGAAAATAACATATTATAATGTATTTGATATATTTTTACATCTATTGTTATAATTATTTACAAAATCTAAAGAATTTTTAATTATTTTCGCTATAAACCTAAAATAGTTATAAAAAATTACTGATAGTTATTTATACTTCAAATAGTTATTTATAGTTAAAATAAATTTCCGCCATAATGACCCTGGTAATTATTTCAAAATGTCTGCAATAAAGTTATTTTGCTATAATTATTGTTTATAAAAAATATTTTTCATTAGCATTAAACCATTATAATAATGATTTTTATTATAATTCAATAATTTATTAATCAATAAAATCAATAAATATACAGTTATTTCTTAAACATGTTTACAATCAATTTTGTATCTAGTGAAATTTTACGTAATTCAATACCTATATTCAATATTTAAATCTCAATTTTCAAGCAAGAATGCCGAATTATTTTTATATAATTTGAAATAACATAAAAAATAATTCCAAAAGTTTATTTTTTTAATATACAAACAGATTAAGAAAATGTCAGTTCCAAAATTGCAAAAAATAATTTATTTTATAAAAGATGAAATACATTATTGGCTTTTATGAATACAATAAGAGAATTTAATAATAAGGGAAATTTCTTTTTCGTCAATAATTTTGTCACAAGATATTTTAATAAAATTTTGTACATTAATACTTTATTTTATTTTTGCATTAAGATTACTTTAATTCATCAAAAGATGATTAAGAAACATTTGGTCAAGATCAATTAAAATTTTTATAATTTTAAAATTAGCAAGTTGATTTTAATATATTCCATATTTAGGATTTAAAGAAAATTTTTAAATTCTAAATCGTTAACTTTAGAGCTGAAAATCGACCGTAACATGTTTAAGAAATAACTGTATACTTTTATATTTAATGTTATCTTATTGTAAATTACATTAAAATTATTTTCTATAATTATGCATTTATTCGTAAATGTTTTTTATTCTTTCAACATATCACCTTGGTTTCTCTTTAATTAATATACTATTTATATTGCAAGTTTATATAAACATTATTTTAATAATTTTGTTGAAATTATCAGTTGTTTTTATGATCATTTAAAATGAATGGTTTAAACATTATGAAAGTCTTTAAATATGTATTAAATATGTTATGTAATTCTGGTTTATTGTATCAAACATTTGAAATTTATTCCGATTATATGAATGGAAACACAATAACAGTCATATTATTTGAAAGATCTTTAAAAGAAAATATTCCGGGAATTACTATCTGTATGCCATTAATTATGTCAGATAAGAGAAAAGAATTTACTGAATTTACTAAGATATATCACAACTTAACCAGATTCGATAAAATTAATTATTTCGAACAAAACGAAATGTTCGATGAATTTGTGAATTATCTTAAAATGAACAAGATCAATATTAAAGCAAAAGATTTATTTGATAACTATTCGATCAAATATTCAATTTTGAAAAATTATTTGACCATCTTCATTATAGGAAATGATCCTGGTAATAAAAATAAAGATCTGATTCATTTCAAGTATTTATCAGGCAATAAATTTTATAAATATATCGGAGAACCAATAATATCAATGACAATAGTATATGATAGTTACTATTCATGTTTCACTTATGCAAGCTCATTAAAAAAATCATGGAGAAATTTTGAAATATATTTTAACATGATTCAAATTAAATTTGATTTAATAAGTGTTCCGGAATTAATGGCACCCAAAATGTTTTGGATTTCACTTCATTCTCCACTTGATATTCCAAATTGTTATGACAAGGGATTTGTTCCATTATCGTTTGGTAAATACTATTTCTTAAGTTATAAGAAAGTTGAAATAAACTTACTTGAAAATAAATATTTACCAAGTTGCCGAAAATATGATTTAGATAGTTTATTGTATCATAAAACAAGGTCAGATTGTATTACTTCTTGTGTTTTAATGAAAACACTTGAAAATAAAAAATGTTTTCATGGATTCTTACCTAATTTTGAGCTTGTTAAAATGGAGAATAAAATGTTTGATCAAGATATATTTCCAATTTGCAATAAATCTCACCTAGATGATAATTTACACGAACAGATTCGTGAGTTTTGTGAAATAGAGTGTCCAGTCAATTGTCATACAATCAGATATGAAATGCAGTCGAATAATCGCGATATAAATAATTCAAAATCTTTTGAAATTGAAATTATGAGAAGTACTTCTTTTGATATATTGGTTAAACATTTACCTCAAATGACATTTTTATCATTGGTTTGTAATTTTGGCGGTTTA
>JAQFZM010003407.1:0-11156 GCA_034695785.1 Galumna obvia
TAAATTATAATTATTATTACATAAATAATTGGTTAATGATTTGTTTGCATAACTTTGAAAAAAATTGTTTAAATATAAACTTTTATTGTGATAAAAAAATTAAATCATTATACACAGCATAAAATAAAGATTTATATCTAATTTCTGAATAAATTAAGAAATTACAAGATGAAATTTTCTGAAATAAATTATAGATATATTACAATAAAAAAAATATTAAACCAATTATTAAACTAGTAGATAAGTTTCCAATTTTATAATTATTTGAAAATAAATTTCTAAAATTGGAAAAATATTAAATAAAATCAAATAAATAATAATTTAGTGGTGACATCGAGTTATTTATAACATTAATTTTGGTTTTTGAAAATGTAATTCAATTTTAATGACCTTAACTTCGATGGTTTAATAGGTGTTTAACAGAGTCAAAACTGAAGCATTCATAAGTGATTTAATGAATGCTTTTTTTAAACTTAAAAATTGCAACAAATAAGTAATACTTCACTTATGAGGAAAATATGTAATGACAAAACTCTTTATATATCTTTTAGTGAGCTTGCTAAATTAAAAAATAGTTGGTTTTAATTTCTTTTTCTATAGTGAAAAGAAATTATTATTTTGATATATAAAAATATTGCATGAATAAAATTTACAGTTTTTAAATATAATAATTAAATTGAATATTAATTTGATTAATGTTTGTCAAAATTAATTTTGTCCTTTTTTAACAATAATTTTTTTAAAAGAAAATTTAAATATAATAAATATAAGGAATAAGTTTACACTTAATAGTAATCTAGGTTATGCTTATCAATGAAATTTAAATTCCTAAATAGGCTCTAAAGCTCAAAATGATTTAAATGTTCATGATTACACTTTTATTTTCATGTAAAAGATATTCTATGTCATTTAAATATATTATAATTATTGAATTATTAAAATTATTTTCTAAAAATTAATATAAGTGGGATTTAAATCCATAAAATATTATAAAAACAAATTTGAATTTCAATTAAATGAAAGTTTAATCATTTGTCTTTTTTGAAATTCTGTAAACTTATATTATTCATATAAAGGGTGTTGTATTGAAGTACAGACCTGACTAACCATCACTCCATAACAGACACAAAAAATAAAACCATTGAATTAAAAAACATTAAAAAGTGATAAAAGTTTTGGATTAATAATTATTTTAAACTTTTCTCAAATGAATGAAAATCTCTTTTGAAAACATAATCTAATTTACGTTTAGTGAATGAAATTCTAGAATTCATTTAATAAATGTTTAGTCGTCTGTATACTTAAATTAATTTCATCATAAAAACTAATTCATATAAGATTAAGCAATGTAATCATTTTAATGATGAGCAAGGTGAATTGAAAAAAATTACTTAATATTTATTAAGTTCAAATAAAATATATATTAAAAAGATATATTTTTATATTAAAAATCATAAATATAAGCTATTTAAAATATTTTTCAATTAAATACATGTTGTAAAAACTTTTTATCAATTTTAAAAAAAATTTTAAATATAATTTTTCAGACTGTAAATTATTCTATAGATATTTTTTAAATTACCTAAAAATTCAAATATTTTATTATTGGAATATAAGATTATTGACTTTTTATAAAGATATGATAACACTTTTAAAGTAATTGTCTATAAATTTGTGTTAATAAAATCACACCTAAATTATAATATTATTTTACCTTGACAATACCTCATTTGATAAGTTCCTAATTATCATTGAATTGCTATTGCTTTAAAATATTTTTCATAATTGCTATTGCTTTAAATTCATATACTTGCAAATTTGCTAAGTTTATGCCAAGATTAATGATAAAATACAAACTATTGATATAAAAAAAGTTTCTAAAAGGTTTTAGAGTACAACAATTGTCACCTGAAGATTGATATTTGAAAAGGTCTACTAAGAAAATCAAAAAAATTTATTTATATACCAAGTTAAAATTAATTATTTCAGAATTTAGATACAGTTTATTAAATCATTAGGTATATGCTCTTATTGAGCAAGTAAGAGTATTGGTAATTTTATTAAAGAAAATAAATAAAAACAAGTTTATATTATTAAGAAATTGTAAATTTTTATAATAATTCCTAAATATTTAAATATAAGAAAATTTAGGAATGATGTAAATTTCTTCCATGATCAAAAAATCAATGCTGTAATACTGCTTATAAAATGTTCTACTCATTGAAGCGAACAAATTACTAATTGAACACTTTTTTGTCCGAAAACAAATTCTCCGGATTTAGCAACGGGAGCTAAAAAGTTGAGTTCCCTTACCCTACAATATTTTGTACCGGCTTTCCGGCTGACCCTTTATATTTTAACAAAACTATCTTGCTAAAACTATGAACTTTTTATTAAAAAACTAAACACTGTTTTCATAAAATAAAACCTTGATGAAATATTTTAATTTAGTTTAATAGTAATGATTTTACATTAATTTAATAAAAAAAAATAATTTTCTGATGCTTAACTCGAAAATTAAAGAAATCCATATTTTGTTTAAATTTATTAAGATATAAAATATTATTTACAGTTTCCTAATAATTTTAATATTTATTTTAAAATTATTATTGAAAAATAAGTTCTTCCTTTAGGAAAAAGCAATAAGAATAATCATAAATCAATATTTACTGTTAAACTAAATTTATTTAGAACATAAACATTATTTTCATTAGAAAAAACCTTGATTATATCTTTTAATTTAATTTATTAGTAAAGATTTGCCATTAATTCTATAAAAAAAATAAACCGTGCGTGATCCAGTTAAATTTTGAACACCTTACATCTTATTATGTTTATTAAAACTTAAATTATTATTTACAGTTTCTTTTTATTATTTTCTATATTTATTTTATATTAATGTTAAATCATTTCTTCCTCTCAGTCTAAACCTTAGAAATGATTTTTATTCAATATTCACTGTTAAATCACTCTCGAATATTTAAAAAATTTATTTAATAATAAAAAGGATTTATTGCAATTTTACTTAATGTTAAACACCTTGGTTCTATTTTTAGAAACATATTATATAATATAGTTATTTAGAGTTTCATATTATTTAGAATAATTTTTTAAAAAAAATTTCAGTTATTCTTTAAACTGTAATTTAAAGGTAAATTAATAAAAAATTATATCAAAAGTAGTAATAAATTTTTTATGGATTAAGCACCTTGGTATTTTTTCTCTCTAATTTACTGATATTCACATAAATAAAGTAAGACTTACTTACAAATCGCACAACAATTAAATCGATAACTTCGACTTTTTTAATATTACTACTTTTGGGTTTATTGGGTTATATTGGGTTTAGTTGTATCTCAAATGTTTTAAATTATTTCTGTAAACAATATTGAAAATCACTGTTTTATATTATAAACAATTAATGCCTGTAATCGGATCCTTCGTTTCTCACTCCGGATCCCTTCATTGCAAGACCTAAACTTTGGTTTCTCTTCATTTGAAACCTAAAGTTTGAAAAAGACTGACAGCAATTGCAGTCGAAACGGTCACTAATGTTAAAAAATAGTATTAATATTATAAAAGTCGAAGTTATCGATTTAATTGTTGTGCGATTTGTAAGTAAGTCTTACTTTATTTATGTTAATATTACTCAAACACAACAACCAAAGTCTCAACTCAATTACTGATATTCAATTCTAAAATATTAAAAACAGTATAACTCCTCTGTTATAAAAGGGCAGATGCAATAGCAATTTTTCAGAACATATGGATGAATTAGTATTGATCGCCGAAGGATTTATTTTAACCGCGATATTTTGGGCAATTTTTTGTTTGGGAAGACCTTTTGATACTTGACGCCTTATTATAATTAAACGTGATAGTTGAGGAAGGCTATCAGTGGTCATCAAGGTGATATCCATCCCAAAGGCTCTCATAGTTGAGTACCCGATGAGTAGACTTCATTTGAATTTTGTGATGAGTTCCATGAAGAGTTCTCTTCTTGTACGTCGGAGTTGTGCTGATTGGCATTTGCTTTGAGCGGACATTCCCTATACAAATGATAGGCGACGGTACCCTTTTGTTGGCAATATTTGCAGGGGTATTGAGGCTTTTGATGAAAGCGATTTTGAGATTTTTGATATTTGTCGCAGTGATCGATTGTGCACTGATTTGAGTGATCATTGGAACTATGCTTTGTGTTATGGCCCAGGATTTGTTCCACCTTAAGGGCTTTTGGTTGCCAATCTTCTGTTGAGTTGATAGTGGCCATCGATAGTTGAGTCTTATATTTGTCGGGGCATCCGTGTGTTAAGACTTCACACATCTCTGGACGTGACAGATGTGTCTTCTCGAGGTATTTAAGTTTCTCATCGAAGTATGTCTTCACGCTTTCGGAGCGTTCAAGTTTCCGATCGATTGCGGTTACGATTGGACTAACGACTGGAGTCCCGAAACGACTTTAGATTAGAGAACGAGTGTCAGCCCATGTGATGGTCGATATGGTTGGAGCGATGTTTGTGGCATAAAGGTTTAGGGCCTCTTCTGCGAGATATGACCCGAGTTTAGAAACTTTAGATCTGTCGTCTTCTAGTTCTAGACCAGCACAAACAATAGCTTCGAAAAGATTAAGCCATTTCTCTGGTTCGAGCGGACCCTTTCCGGTATACTCTACGAGTTTGGGATCTCTTCTGTTGGCCATCTCTTCGATTCGATAGACTTGAGATATGACTTGAGAATGATTTTGAATATCGCCTGATTCGACAAATAATTTGTTGAGATTAAACCCAAGAGGAGCTAAGCTGTACTTCTTATCGTTGAAGTTTTGTTCAAAAAACTTGTTTTCAGTCCTTTGAGTCCTTTGAGTCTTTTTGAACGTTATGTTTGAAGGAGTTGTTAACAACAATTATGAGATAAACTCTTGTTTTAATTGTAATTAAAACTAAAAGCGAGTAATTGTGTCGAGTTTTGAGTAATGGTTGACTGTCCTTTCGTTGTTTTCAAGACCTTGATGACTATTATCTCTCTCCCAGTTTGTGAGGCCTCGATTGTATTTAATTATAAATTATAATTAAATGACAATCGGTGTGAAGACGACAAGCGTTTGGTGGACACGAAAGATCAAACTGTTGTGTAATAAACGAGTTGTGATCCAAAAAATATTCGTTCCGAAACTGACTGACTCTTGAAGTTATATCTTGAGGTCAGTTGGAGTTATGCTTGAAGTAAATCTTCAGGAAAGTGTTGAGAGAACTCTTGAGATAAGTCTTGAAAAAAGTCTTGAGATTTGTTGTGGTAAGTGGTGAAGGTTGCCGACTGCGCCATTAATGATACGTGTCTAACCGGTGGACACACATAGAGGACACACACATAAGCAAAAATACTTTATTTTAATTATAATTAAAATAAGAGCATAAATACAAGTAATGAGCTCTAAAATAGTATTGCATTAAATAGATGTTAACACAACGAGAGTATAACCAGAACTGAATGTAAAGCATTGATTTGATAGAAAAGGAAACTATCGTTTGACTCATAATTAGTAGCCAGGTGAGCCATAGTTTTAGGAAATATGTCATAGACTATGAGTGAGTTGTGTAGAGTTAAGTTCAGTTGAATTCCAGAATGACATCCAGTCATAGGGATGTCTCAATTTCAAAAATGATTTGACTTTGAACTTTATATTTTATAAATACAATGAGTTTGTATATTTCGTTTGAAAAATAATAGAAAAAATAACACTCATTTTGTAAAAATTTATTTTTATATATAAATATTAAATTTTTATAAAACATATATTTTATCAATAAAATAAAGTTACAATTTATTTTAATTAAAAAATTTTCTAGTTAATATTTAATTATGCACAATAATCTTTCTCTAGTTTATTTATAAAACCAAACTAAATAATTAAAAAAAATTAGAAAATAAATTAATAAGATACAATTTAGCCAATAAGGATATTGTTCAAGTTATATCTTAATTTATTTCTACAGACCAAAAAATTACATATGGGAATAATACCTAAAACGCGGAAACAAATTTAACTTGGTTAGAGTTGAAATATTTTGATCAAAAATATATCAAATATTTAATTGTTATGACTGTTAACAATTTATATAAAAATTGGAAAATCACCATGCTATTTTTTGAGATATTTAAATTTTTGCAAGGTTAGCCAAAATCATTAAAATATTCACAAATTACCTTGTCATTCTTTTGTCGTTGGAGATTATTAAAATATTTTTAAATTATCTTTTCTAGAATTGAAAATAGAAAAAACAATTTCTGAAAACTTTATTTTACAACCAAATTTAATATGACATCTTAAATATATCTTTTCAAATATATTAAAATAACTCTTCCGATTTTAAATCTGTAAAAAGCATATAAAAAAGTCATATCTAAGTTAATATTTTAAAATGATTTTTTAATGCAAATTTATTAGGGTTGGTTACAATATGTCTCAATGTGGCATATGATACACCTTATATACAACCCTAAATATGATTGGGCTGGGATGATTTGTAATATGTGCCAAATAGAAAAAGATTTACTTTTTAATTTGATACTAAAATGATTAAAATCGGTTAACAAATAAAAAAATTGTAGATAATTGAGTAGCAAATCCGTGATTTTTGTGTATTCGCTTCATATACTTATCAAATAATTTATTTTATTTTTAAAATTTTGATATTTAATTAACTGAAGTTATATTTCTTTGAAAAAATAATAGTACAAATTTGTTTCCAATTTTATATCCACTATAATATATTTTAAATATTTTTTAAAACATATATTTTGATAATAAAATAAATTTACAGTTTATTTTAATTAAATATAAAAATACCATTTATCTAGATAATATTAAATTAATATAATAATTTTTCTCTAGTTTATTTTTAAAACCGATCTAAATAATTTCAAAAAAATTATTAAATTTTTAATAGAAATTAAATTTATTTTGATATAGTTTTGCCAATTAGGATTTTGTTCAAGTTATATATTAATTTATGTCTATATTTTAAAGGTTAAATAACTTAAAATTGTTAAAAATTGTTTTATTTTAAAATAATTTCTTTCAAATTGAGTATATTCTGTCTGATATCTGATCTAGTTCAATTCTCAATATTTTTTTAATTATCTTATTTTCAATTAAATAATATCTCACGATTTCTATAAATATATCAAAATAATTGAAAATTATTTCATTGTTTTGAATTAATTTAAACTTCTAAAATAAACAATATAAATTCTTTTAAAAAAGGTATTAATTGTCTATAAAAAAGGTTAGTTTAAATAGCTTTGAATTGTTAAGAGGTTAAGAAAATTAAAATTATATTAAATATGAAAAATAGTTATTTATATAAAATTATTTTCAGAATCAACATTTAAAAATTAAAACCTTGTTCATTATATATTTTCTCTTGGATCATATATTTAAAAAAATTTGGAAATTACTGTAAATAATTAAAACTTACTGTAGAGTTCAATTAAAATAATAAAAATATTTAAATAATAAAATAATTTAGAGTTAAATAATTTAAAATATTTTGTCAAAAATTTTTCATTTGTAATAGTTTTTAAAGTCAACTACAAAAATATTTGTTTTCAAATGATTATCGAATTATTGTCAATATTAAACTCATTGTTAGAACTGAAATATAATGTCGGACATCAATTGTTCCTCTTATGTAATACTACTTTTCATTAAATTTAATATTACTTCGACTCAAATATAATAATAAGATTTAGTTCAGACTTTGATTTTTAGATAAAATATGCTTTTAATAAAACGTCGAACAGGTTTTCTGTACATAATCTGTATTTAATAGCAGAGAAATGTTATCAAAGAGAGGATATCATAAATTCATGATATAATGTTATTGAAAAGCATTCGATTGTTTTGATTAACGTTGAATACAATTTTTCAAACGTAATGATTGATTCAGTTTATTGTTAAAATAACGTGAATTTGAAGAGTGTTTTCAGAAATTTACATGAGAATATATATAGTGAATCACTTTTGTTTTTCGCTATTTAAAGAATGTCTTTCGCGTTTTAAAATAATCTTTACCCGTATTATACTATAGACATAAAATTGAAATTTTCATTTGACAAGTTAAGGGTAAATAATCAATGCTTTAATACTGCATATGAAGTTATCCTCCCATTGAAACAAACAAAAAACTAATGACCACTTTTTTATCCGACAATTAGATTTCGGGAATTTGACCTCTAAAATTTTGTATCTATTGTATAATACGGGTAAATTGATTCAATTTTTTGATAAAATAAAGTGAATTTGAAGAGTGTTTCCAGAAATTTACTGAGAATGCATGAGTTAGCAAGGTTATTTTAAATAATTTTTTAAAATTATGAATCCTATAAGTACTGAATATTATATTCAATTATGGTAAATGTGATTATTTAGAATTCATTATGAAAATTAGTGTGTAATATAATAAAATTAATTAATTAAATATTTATTTTAAAATAAAAATATTAACTAGATTAATTTTAAGCTAAAAATTTTAATAATAAAATCTAGAATATTTCGGTTGAGAAAGGTTCTAATATATCAAGGAATATATTGTATTATATTTAATCATTTTATATCAAAAAATACTATTTTTATAAAATGTTTGTCATAAAAAAAGAAAATATGAGTTTTTATGACAAATATTTATTAAATTATAGTTTTTTATTTCAATATGAATTTTTGTCAAACAATTTAAAATAATTGCGTAAAATAAAAATGAATTATTGCAATCTTACTTAATATTAAACACCCTGATTCTATTTTAAGAAACATATTATATAATATAGTTATTTAGAATTTCATAATATTTAGAATAATTTGTAAAAAGTTTTAAGTTATTCTTCAAACTGTAATTTATAGTTAAATCAATCTAAAAATTTATAAAATATATTATCAATTTATTTATGGATATGAGACTTTGGAATTTTCTCTCTCTCTCTAATTTATTAAAATTCTATTCTAAAATTTTAAAAACAGTATAACTCCTCTATTATTAAAGGGCAGTTGCAAAAGAAATTTTTCATAACACATGGATGTTCATAGCATACAATCTATTATAATTAACAATTAAGGATATAGCGATCCATATAAGTTATATTATATAACTTAACAATTTATATTCAAAAGACACAGATATTTATAACAAACATTTTCATAAACAAAAGTGTTATACTCTTACTTTTGTAATAACACAAAAACAATTTTTTAAAGTAATAATTAAAAAATTATTTTATCAAATATTTAAATCATTTTATTCTATAATGGATTCAATAATATTTGAATTCAAAGTTTTTAATATAAACTATTATTAATGAATTTGATTTGCAGAAGAGTAAATAATATAAAATAATCTAGGTGAAAATGTTAAAAGAGTGAGAAAATTTTGGAAAATTGAACAATCAGTTGAGTCGAACTAAATGTATTTTATTTAAAGAAAATATTTTACAAAAATTGATAAAAAAATAAAATCAAATGAATAGCAATTTAGTGATGAGTTACATATTGATTAAATTTAGGATTTTATATTTAAATTTAGCTCATTGCACGAAATTGGCCCAAAACTGGCTCTTCTGAAATGACTGCTCAAAATTATTGATTTTTAATCAAATGTCATTAAAATATTTTCTATAACTCGATTTAAGCCAAATTTGATTTAAGCCAAAAATTATTGGTCCTAAATCAGCCCAAATCGAGTAATTATTTTAGTTATTTAAAGTTGATTATTATTTAATGTTTTTAGAAGAAATTTTTTTATTCTTCATGCTGTAATTTGCAATTAAATCAATTAAATGTTATACCCAATTTATTATCAGTTCTCTAATGGAAAAAACAACTGAATCATTTTTTAAAAAGCAATAATAAAAAAAATATTTTATCGAATAAAAGGTTTTTCTAAAATCATTTGACTTTTAACTTTATATTATATAAATAAATTGATAAAATAATAGAAAAAATAAAATAATCTTTTTAAATTACCAAAAATATACCTATTATAACATTTTTAAAACATAAATGTATATTTCATTAATAAAATAAAGTTACAGTTTATTTAAATTAAATATAAAAATACCATTTATATAGATAATATTATCGATATTTTATAGGTTTTACCTAAAAAAACACTTTTAAATGAAAAATAGACAAAATATTGCTTTTTGAGTGAAGTGTCAGTTAAAATTGACAATAATAGCACTTAATGACCTTTAAATAGCCTAAAATAGCATTAAAAAACCAAATAGTGCAATAATAGACGTTTTTAAGTTTTTTGAAAAATATCCTAAACTAATACCCCCATGGAGTCAAGTTCTTTGGCCATCCCTGATAAAAATTCTTTTTAAAAAGAAATTAATATTTTATAAAAAAAGGTTAATTTAAATTGTTTAGAATTGTTAAGAGTTTAAAAACTTCTTATTACTAATGGATAATTTTAAAAATTCTATATTTCTTCAGATCTATTATATAAACTGTATTCAATAATTTATTGAAAAATAGATTTATAAATATTTGCAAAATTAGACTAATTTAATTTAAATACTTTTACACTACACTATATAAAGAAATTATATGCAATCATATAACAGTTATTTATATTTTTAAGTTATTTATAATTAAATATTTGAATTTATAAAAATTTTCGTCAATTAAATAACCAAAAATTATTTACAAGTTATAATAACTATATATTGTTTGCAACAAATTAAGGATGAATTATATAATTAGTACTTATTTTGTTTAACGCAATAAAGGTGAAAATGTTAAAAGAGTGAGAAATGTTTTGGAAAACTGAATAATAATTTGATTAAATTAAAATTCTTCAAAATCATTAAAATCCTGATTAATATCTCAACATATATTTATGTATGACTCAAAAATATGTTTCAATGTTTAAAAATTACAGTCAAACCTCCAAAGAGTGAAAAGCTCGGGACCACTATATTGGTTCACTCTTTGGAGGTTTTCACTCATTAGAGATTTTGATCTAAAATTTTAACTTATATAATTATTAGAAGATTTATTGATTAAATGCTTTATTTATTCCTAATTTTAATCTATTATATGCTGATAGAAATCTTGTATTTCAATATCAAATATTTTGGATGTAAACCCGAAGCAAAGT
>JAQFZM010003408.1:0-11154 GCA_034695785.1 Galumna obvia
ATATTAAATAAAATTCAGCTTTATAAAATGACTGATATGGTTAACTAACCGATAGGGTTAACTAAATCCTCATTCCCAAACTGGTTAACGCTATCGGTCTTCGACTGTATTTATCTATAAATTACTGCAAATTATAATTAAAACAATAATTAATTATAATTTTTTAGAAATTTTTGTAAAAAGTGTTGAAAGTATTGAACTTTTCGGCGAAAATAAAAGCTTTAAAAATGTGTTTAAATTTTAGAAAATTTAAAACATATGAATCGGAAACCGTTTGTCTCTAAATTTACGTCAAACACTACGAAATGGATTTTAAAATCCTTTTTGAAATGATCGAGCAAATTGATTCTAGCATAATCTATAATAATCTCAAGTCAATAATAGATAAATTCTTGGAATAAAATCTGGCAAATCTCCTTGTTACATTCAAAATAAATTTCAAAACACAACAATAAAAATCTTTTAAAAACAAAGAAATTTTATTTCAATATTTATTTGAAATAAAAAGCTCTGGTTTTTGAAGAAAAGTGAACCTCTCTCTCAATTTCAACAGGTGTTAGGCTATAAAATAGCACATTTATCTCACACACAGTCATACAATTGTGTGCACTGCAATTGATTTATAGAGAAATAGCACAAAATATTATTATTAGACACAGAATAAAATATATAAAAATAATTCAAATGAAATCAAATTAAAAGACTGAAAAAATAACGATTAATATCTCATTATATTCGATAATCGAATAACTCATTAAATACAATTGATAATAAAAATTATCCAGGCGAATGAACCTGCACAATATAAACAAGTACACATTTCATACAACCTTTGACATTTTATCCTATTAACAGCACTGAATAATTAATTAACTAAAAATTTCTTCAAAATTTAAATGTTAGTCAAAGATTCAATAATTTACAAAAATTATAGACAGATAAGCTTGGTTGATTTTTGCCAATTTTTAAGAGAGAAGGAAAGGGCTCTGAGGGCTCATAATTATTATTTAATATTAATTTTATATATTATTCGGGGATATATTAAATGTCAAAATGAATGAAAATAATAATGAATAATAAATTCTGTTTAATTGAGACCTTCACCGGGGAAAGGGTTCCGGACTATTGGCTTCGTATGCTATCTGTCAGTAAATACAGCCGACAGTCTCTCTGTCTGGTTGTGGCCATTATTGCGAAAGAGTTGTTCAAATGGGTGAGGACTGGGAGGGAATCACAGACAGAAAGACATCAAAAACTGTAATTTAGTATAAAAAGTAATAATTGAAAGAAGAAAATAGTAGACTATATTCGAAGTAAATTAAAGTATTAAAGTTGTCTTGCAACAATATCTTGCAAACTGTGTCGCCTCAGAGTTATTAACCTGGCAATTTACTCTAATGTGGCTGAATTTGACAAATTCATAATTGAATTCAGTGATGCTATTTTGACCAAGAATATAAATGATATACTGGTAATGCCTTGCAGGAGCAGCTTGAATGAGAAAGATCATTTCCTAGAACTCATATATATTATGGGTAACAATAAAATTCTTATGGAAATTATGATGAATTGTTTGATAAAAAGAAGAGTTTTTTGTCGGTTTATTCATTTGAAAAGTAAGGACTTAGTGTTCATTTGTGTCTCTCTTTTGTGGCAAATGTTGTGTTAATTGAATGAAATAAATAATTGAATGAAAATAATATACAATTTTTTAGTATATTTTGTAGATTTTCTTTCATTTTATCGGTTTATGTAAACTTTTTTGAGTCAAAACAATTAATTAAATGAAATGATTAATTGTATCCAAAACTAGTATTACTTAAATAAATAAATAAATGAAAGATATTTTCCTTATTTTTACTAATTTGTTTCATTAAAATTACCTATCTCATTTGTTTACTTGTTTTCGTTCATTCAAAAACATGAAAATAATCAAAGACTAAATGTATCATGATATTGTTTAATTATGAAATTCAATTTTTTATTATTATTATCTAGCTATGATATTGTTTTAAGAAATAGAAAAAATCGTACTTGGTTAATTTATCAATTAGTCAATATGATATTAATACTCAAATATTAAAATAATATGAGCAAGCTAGTTTAAAAAACAAAATTAAGACATTTGTTTCTTAACTCGAGGGTCAGTTCATTTTCAAGAATACAAATTTGTATGTAATCCAGTACACACGTGGTAAAGGGATTACCATGTTAACATTTCCTCACCCAAAATAATGCCACTTATGTTACACATAAGGATGTGATCCAAATGAAGAGCAGTAACTGCTTGTTGAGTGATGAGAGAGAGAGAGAGAGAGAGAGAGAGAGAGAGAGAGAGAGAGAGAGAGAGAGAGAGAACTGTACCGTAGAGTAAAACTACTATTTTTAGTGAAATAACTAAAATTATGCAAATATATGGTTAGAGTTGTGTTGTGAGTGTTTAGAGTAAACCGGAATTTTGTTTTGTATTCATTCTCTCATATATTGAAGAGAAACCGATGATTCCTTACTGACATCACTCAACAAATGTCGAACAATGAGAATTACCAAGGTAGCCTTTACTCGCTTCTATTCAAGGATCAATTATAAGTGAACTTTCATTTTTATATAAACTTTATTTATCTATTGTTATTTTAGCTTGCTTCATGTTTAATGAATCGATTCTTGCAGATGCAAATTAGGTGAATTGGGTAAATTAATGTATGTTTGTCTATAATGTTATGAGAGAATGAATAACCAGGATACAGCTGGATGCCCACCCTCAAAGAAGTTAGCTTGGTGGCATTGTTCTAATGAGAGTTATGTGGTGTGTGAGTGAGTGAGTGTGAGTGTGTGTGTGCTCTCCAAGAGCTTGTTTGTAAAGGAAAAAGTCATTAATGACAGCTTATGACACATGAAAGACCCAATTGGTATCCCCTCTCGTCAGAGCTCCGGCACAGCACTCGTTGTGAGGCCTTTGTTTTAGATCACGAATTAGACTTTGAATTTGAATTTTTTTCCGTTCATTTGGTTTCAGTTTTTAAACATTGAGAGAGAAAAAAATGAGAGCACGAGATAAAATGTAAACGAAATGACTTTATTCTGTGCTGTAATTATATTACGACTGAGTGGCGATTCTGAGTGAGGATTCATTTAATATCTTATTATCATTTGGTTGTCATAACAACGAATTTATTTTAAAAAACAATAGTTTTTAATGTAATTCAATGTTTGTTTTCTTTTGACGTTTAGATCAAAAGCCAAGACATCATTAGAATATCAAACTCAATGAATAATTGCAATTATAAAGACTTGAATAGTAACCAAGGTGGTCAACAACAAAAAATAACAAGGTTATTCTTGAAATAAATTAATAAAATTCAACCATTTGCAAGATAATTTTATCTAATTTTTTTGAAAGTTTACTCAAATAGAAAACGTTATAAATTTTTAGACGTTAAAGAATATTACCAATGAACAAGTCAATTTTACTGGTAGGCTAATTAAGATAGGCAAAAATGATAATCACTAAAATTAACATTTTACTTTTAAGCAATATTGCTAGGGGCTATGATCTGATTTAATTAAATAAATCTATTTCTTTCATTGATAATCAAGTGAGCAAGGTTAGTCCATTTTGTTGAAAAATTAATAATTTATTTAATTTCAAATTCAATATTTTCTTTAAGAGTGAACTTTATCTCAAAGCAAACGAATCTTTTTTAAGGATGAGCCACTGTATTCATTATTTTTCTCTAGTTGATCTAGTAAATTAAAACAGATGATTATACTCTGCTCGACAACTTATATCAAGCTATTGATAAATGTAATCAATTAAACTTTTATTAATTGATTAAATTCAAGAATGCGATGGATTCGTGTGCTATCGAATGAAAAATTAGTTTTTTATACTAAAAACTGTAACTTTAAGTTTAAACCCAATTCTGAAGTGATTTCTTTGATAATACGATAAGTTATAGAGTTATTAAAATTTAAAGGTTAACTTTTTATTTTAAAAAAATATTTCTTGCAAGTATACTATTAGAAATACTCTTTGGGAGTATTCCCCTTAACATATTTTATGTTAAATATACCCTGTTTATTAAAGATTAATAGCTTATAAATTATTAATATATTGGTTTTAAATAGTTTATAAACGAATAGATTTTAGCCTAATTGAGTAAAAATGAGTAAAAATGTTATTTCTCCAAGATAAGAGTCAAATAAAAAGTAAAGTTAATATCGACCATCACTTCATATATAGAAATTGAAATTTTTTGTTTTGTAATAAAAAATTTAATAATTCTGTTGCCAAGCAATAAATAGATTAAAATTTGGTGGTTGGTCATTTTTTAAAATAAGGAACATATAGTCAAATTGATTTATGTAGGTACTTTAGTTTTTTATCTGACTTGTTTTATTACTAGAAAACTTTTGCCTAGATAAAATTAAAGAAGTAAACTCCTTAAATGAATTGGTCTGAGAAGAAAACGCATTATAATCATCTTGGTCATTTTTAGAAAGACTTAAAGGTAAAGAGTAGAATAAGTTTATTTTCGGTCAATGAGTATTTTTTTTTATTGAAATGTTGCTAGGTAAAATTGGCTTTTAAAGTTTCTGAACTAATTTATCATTTATAGCAAAGTTTCCAAATATCTATTCATAAAAATTATTGAATTGTGTTTTGAAATACAAACTAATATTTTATATAATTTTCAAACAAATTTCATTCAATAAAATAATAGTCGAGAAATTCAAGTTAAATAATTAAATTAACCATGTTCAAGCTTTGTTTGGTTAAATTAAACATAATTAGAATAAGTAAGGAAAGTATTTATTAATAAGAGAGTCTATGAACTATAATTAAGTTTATGAATCATAATTATGTTTTACAAGATGAAATCAATTTTTAATGAAAAAAATCCAATGATTCATTGAAATAGACCTTGATTAATAAATGTTCTTGGTCAAAGCTTTCTGTATAAACAAATATTTGATACCCTTTGGGCTCATTTCGTTGATTTAATGTCATATAAAAAGGTTAAAATATTCTCTAAATTCATAAATAAATTAATTGAAAACATTTTTCAAATATATATTAAATATCATAAATAGTGTTGAAGAGCAACTAGTTTTGTACTTGTATATATTAGTCTAGACTATTTTAAAGTTTAAAAGTTTAAAAATTAACTTTCAGTTTCATTGTAACGAATGTTAGTATAATTTGTTTCAAATAATTTAATTTAATATAAATTCAATAAAAATTGAAATATGATATTAAAAAAATCTTAAAACTTACCCAGCAACACTTAATCATTAAAACGTGAGATGTGGCTTGATGAAAAATGCAGATATGCTTAGTTGAGACACAAATTCAACAGTTTTTGGTTGAAATACATTGAAATGAGAAACCGTTTGAAAACGTTTTTCTATAAACAAATTTCATATAAAAAAAACATTAGTTTAACAATAATTTAATCGGAATTTCAGTGGACTTTCAACAGGACTTTGAAAAAGCAATTCATAGGAATTCTTGAATTTCATTGTGAAATCAAACCTGTTTTAAAGCTTATAAATTCTAACTAAAATATAATATTCACCACAATTATCTTATATATCAAGAACAAAATGTAATGAAGATACTTTTCTATATATTTAAAGAAAACTTTTATATACTTTTTCTTTGGAAACATTTTCTTTGATATAAAAGTAACTTAAGTTTGAAGTCATTTATTATCGTATATAAAGATCTTACAAAGTTTTAACAAGTTAACAAGTTATTCCTCTAGGATGTCCTTGCTAGGACTTAAGGATATAATTTTTATTTATTGAGAAAATATGACAATATATCAGTATTAAGACTAAAATACTAAACATTTTATTACTGGAAAAGCATTGGATCAGAGTTTGTGAAGGAATGTCAGTCTTTCAGTGTTTCAGTCATTACTTCCACTCAAATAAAAAAACAAAAACTTAAAAAAAATCCATTATTTGTATATCATTAAACACTAGACACACATTATTATTAAATATTATTTATTGAGCAAGGTAAATTTTTGACTCTTAATGCACTGTTCTAAAACATTGAATAAACGTAAATTAAAATATAATCTTGGACTATATTTTGAATCAAAATGATATTTCTAATGAAAAGTTTCTTCATGTAGTGAGCATAGAGATATGATTGTAAGTGGAACAGGCACTGGCACTGGTATGTTGAGTACACCATCAATACATAGAGTGTTACTATACTATGTATTGCTATTCTGAGCACTCAATGGCCTCAAAATGCCGGCGAAAGTCATAGAAGAAGGGGTATTGCACTCGACTATACAATCGCTCACTTTTTTGAAGTGAAGGGCATCGGATGCTTATACTGTGCGTGAGTGGTGTCTATGTGTGTATGTGTACAGCAGTGTGCACAGCATAGAATGGGTTGAGGCACAACTTTCGCAATACATAATATTTCTAATTTACCCCTCAATGGATGGAAAGACGCTTTTACTCTAAAATGAGAGGAGAGAGAGAGAGAGAGAGAGAGAGGGGAGTGAGAGAGAGAGAGAGGGGAGTGAGAGAGAGAGAGATTACGTAAACGAATTTATAATTTTTTCTTTTTAAGTACTGGTTTTTGATTAAAGAATTTGATTAAGATTATTAGCTAATGAAAAGTGCCTTGTTCATCTTTAGGTGGATTTAAATTATTTTGACAGTTTGAGTCGCTAATTTTGACAAGTTCAATCAGATAATTTATTTGATTTACATTTTAACTTTTTTATATTACAGAATAAATCTGATAAAAATCAATGATAGCATTTGATACAAATTTGATGAAACAAGTTAAATATACACATGCTAAATTTAATGTACACCCATTCAAATAAATTTCTTGTGCTTAAGCTGTCCTTCAATTGCATTGATATTTATTAAAGGATCTTGATATAATATCCTTAACTTTTAAAAGATGATACTTAAACTGAATGAGTTCATGTTAACAGAAATATCTATGAAACATGTGTTAACAAGGTAATTTTATGGTGCCAAAAGTGTCATTTAAATGCAAAATAACCAAGCTGTTATGTTTCTTACCAAAATAAATTATAATTTGTGTCTAGGATTAACAGCTACTAAACTAGATTAATTTGTAAGTCTTTATAAAAATAGAACTAAACATAATAAAATGTTATTTTGCTTTTTAAATAAGGTCAATTAAATATATAAAAATATTTGTCATGCTTAAAAAAGTAAAAAGACGCTTAGACAGATTTTTGGTAATGTGACCTTGGTCATGAAAAATGTTGAAGAGCATGAAAATGGCAAAACTGATGATTCATATCAATCAAGAAGTGGTGTCACAGAAGGTATGCCCACAAATGTGTTGTTTTAGTGGTTAGAAAAGCTATTCATTGAAAGGCATTCAATCATTTAAATACTGAAAATTCATTCACATTTCGAAAGGCTTTCCACACAAAAAGGCGAAATACATACTTCGAGTGGGATTTCAAACAAATGTGGGATTTTTACGGCTTAATAACGAAGGAGTGGATTGAGTGAATCCACTGATTCAGGACTTTAAAAGGCATTTCCGAAGCCTTTTTCGACATAAATAGTGTTTTCCACTGAATTCTGTTCAATCATTACGTTACGGACCTTTAGTGGGGCTGACACTAACTTTTTTAATTAAATTAATTGAATTGCAAGAACAGATTCTACTGATTTATTTGAGATGCAATAATAGATAGTTTCCAATTAATTATTGGTTGAAATAAATTCGTTTTTTGTGTTAAATAAAATGATAAATTCAGTTAATTCGCTAATTGAAGCCAATGGACTTAGCTTGCTCAAATAGATAAGCTTCAACATAATCGTGTTTTTTATTAAAACAATTTTCACTACACTTATCATAACTATTAATTACCAAGTTCATTGTTATTATTACAAAATTAATATATTATTGTTCTCGAAATGGGAAACTTGGGAATTTGAGCTTGTTCGTTTTTTATAGTGATAATATTGTTAGATGAAAGATAATATAAGGAAATTACCTTGAATATTCATTGACTTTTGTTAATATTTTTGTTGAATATTTGTTTGAAGTAATTTATTAATAAATAATTAATTTTTGGGTATAATTTCTTTAAAATAAAACTAAAATAATTTCTTTAAAAATATTATAACTTTTTTATACTTTTTTTTTAAATTTTATGAATAAATTTAAATAAATATTTCCTCAAAAGATGTTATTCTATGGAATGAAAAGTACAGAAAATGATTTTTAAAAATTTAAAGAATTCCTTCACTAAAAATAGAAGGAATGAGTAAATAATTATTCATTTGAATAAAAACAATTTTTGAGAATTTCAACGATTATTTTATTCACTAATTTCTCGTTTTCTAACACATAATAAAAATCACTTCAAAAATCCATTAAAAAGATAATAAAATTTGAATAAAATTCTCCTTAAGAAGTATCAATTGGGGGGACATCCAAAGGGAGTGTTAATCACAAGATGTCTATACTTAAATTAGGAATGAAAATTACCAGTATCATATTTTTTCCATTATTCAAAACACTTTGAAATGACAATTATCTTAATAAATCAAAAAACTGGTTTCTTTAGAATTTAATTGATTAAATAAACTTTTATTTATCAGGAACATTTGATTCACTAAAAGTGAACACCCTGTTTATTGTTACGAATGTAATTGTTGAATTGTTGTCACAATTACCAAGCATAAATAAAATGATAAATAAAAAAAGCAAATAATTTAAATTAATGACAGTTTGAAAAACCTTTAAAATAAATTCCTTAAAAAAAATTCTTTTAAAAAATTAATAAAAAATCCTTTTTTTCATTCGTCAGCCATTCTTAAGGAAAAGATAATTAATTATTGGCTCAAGAATTTTCTAGACTATATTTGCAAGAGTTCATTTTTGTATATTCATTAGACTCTAATGAGAGATAATGTTATTCATAGTTGACAAAAGTTACAGGTCGTGAAAAAAAAGGTAAAACAAAAATCTCTCCTTTAAGTGAAAGATACGGTTTAAATGATTTATTTATCTAGATACTTTACTTAATAGGCATTTAACTAATATATTCTTCCAAAATTCCTATCAAAAAAGGGTTTCACTTAAGAAGAGCTAAAACTTAATGACTCAAATTAATAATTATAAATTTAGTTCGTGGGTAGATTAACCAAGTTCAAACTTTCAACTAATTCAATATTAATCTATAATTTTAATCTTAAAATTTATGTGTCTTTAAATTACTTGAATATCACATTATAGATACTTTAATATCATTAGGACACATACCTTGATGAATTCGGAATGAAGACCTCCAAGTCTTTTAGAGTCAGTTTCTGTGAATGACCATGTGAATGTGCCTGGGCTCAAATCCCATATAATATTAGCTTTAATGAAGAGATTATTTCCTAAAAAGAAATATTCATCAAAATTAGTGAACGACTATTAATAATGAGCTAAATCTAGCTAGGTCAGGTTTAAGCCATATTTCTTTCTTTAAGCCTTTAAATTAAATTTGTATCTGATAGTTATATTTATTGATGAATCTTGATCAAGAAAATAGAAATGGTAACATGAAAAATTGTAATGGTAAAATACTTTGATGATCTTCAATTTGAATTCAACAAGGAACATTTCATTAATATATCCGAATATCAGTGTAAACCCTGGTTAGATAAATTTATTCTTCAAACTTACTTATTTTTAAAGAGGAAATCATAATTTCTACAAGTTTATCTATTTTTTGCAAGATAAGTTTCAGTAAAAGCTGTTGAAAATAATAAAAATAAGAAATTCATTTGAAAAGTGAAAAAAGTATTTTTAGATTTTCAAAAATACTTATATATAAATTGAATTAAAAGCAAATGTCACTAAATCTCAGCACAGAATTGAGTGTTAAACAAATGTTAATTGTCTAAAAGTACAGGAATAACAAAAAAATAGACAAAACCCAACCCAATCCTCTTTTCAAATAATTTACTCAATTCTAAGGGCAGACAAAAAATCCATATTAAGAGACTATTAGTAGAGACGTGTGTCTGAAAAGGGAAATACTTAGAGAGAGGAGTATTAAAGCGAAGGCAAACATCAAAATATAATTTAATTCTTATAATTTATTTATAATTTTTTTTCTTTGAAATTCATTCACTTTTGTTTAGTCTTTCGTCAGACGCGAAGAACAGGAAATTTAATTTCATTAACAGTTTCTTTCATTTCTTATTTGGTTTTATTTCTATTTTTCTCTGACTTTATTTCCGCGACACTCTCACGATATCTTATTGAATCACCAAGCTAGTCTCTTTTTAGTAGCACATATCATGATAATTTCATTATATTAAAAGAAATAAACTTGCTAAATTAAATATAAGACCCTTAATTGATTATAAACCTTAAAATTTCTATGATTAATATAAGCATGCTAAATTAAGATATAATCTAGCTTGGTAACTGCCTTTATTGAGAATTCTAAGAACATTTTGAGTGTTGGACCATAAAGTTCATTTATCCTTATAGTTCATAAAAATGTTATCTTATCACTGATTAGATAAAGTGCATTTTAGTTGTGAGTGAGAGAGGGGTCCTTTTCTAAAAGAGAACTGAATATTAATATTATTTTTGATTATTTAATCTAAATTCCAATATTTATTGGCAAGATAATTTAGTGTATAAGATTAAATAAAAATGTGTTTAACACAATTTATTCAAATGTATTCATTCGGAACTTAAGAAATTGTAATTTTAATATTAATATGCAAGTTGGTATTCATATTAAATATATCATTATAATATAAGGGTTTTTATCGAAAAATGAAATAAATTTGTGAAAATAGTTGAAAATTCATTAAAATTAACATGAGCATTTTAAATAACACTAGTTTAATACTATGCATTCTTGTTCATTTATTAGGCAGTTAGATCAATATTATAAGTAATATAAGCTAGCTTCAATAAAAGTAAAATAAATAATTTATTAATTTCATGTAATAAACCCAATATATAAGTGTTTTCATAATATTTAAAAATATTTACACTTTAAATCAGATATTGAATAAAATATTTATTTAATATTTTCATTTCAATAAAATATAAATTTAGGAGATCTTGTCAGGTAATTAAATAAATTTATTAAAATATTTGAAATATCATAA
>JAQFZM010003409.1:0-11153 GCA_034695785.1 Galumna obvia
TCAAAAAATTTATCAAATTACCATTCTTTAAGTTTAAACATAATGAAATTTTAACATTATATAAAATATATTAAATTATGTAAAATGCTCGTAAATGTAGTGGATATGGCTTTGCCTTCAAACCTTGTTTCGACTTTAATTTGAATTATTTTAGAGATTTCAACTAATTTTTCATATATGAGTTCTGAATCGAGATTGAAATATTAAAATTTTTTAAAATCTCAAATTCCAAATTTTTTTCCAAATAAATTATTGCTTTGCTATAACAGTTATTGGTATTTTGCATAAACTCTTTGTTCTTCTTTTCAAGAAAAACTTTAAGGAATTCATTCATTTCAACGGCAAAAATTATGACTAAATCTATTGTTTAATTGGATATTAATTTTAATCATCAGATCAAATAAATTGATTGCATTTGTATAAGTTTTCCCAAAATTTTATTTGCGTAATGAAATAATGGCATAAATTAAGATTTTGTTTTTAACCCCCAATTTATTGCCATTGTTATAGTCGGGTCTTTGAAGAGATTTTCAACTAATTTAATCCTACAATCAGTTGAAATATAGCTCAAAATGTCTGATATTATTATAAGTCAGACACAACTCACTTAAAGTAACTTCTTTAAAGACAGATATCTTAAATTTAAAATTTGTACATACTCTGAGTTGATTTCTTTGATTTAATGTTGTTTGATGTAATTGTGATTTCGTGTAATCCTAAATCGCAGGAAAAATCTTGTATTTAACTTTGAAGTCACGGTTACTTAAATCAAATCTCGACTTCTATTCATCAACTTTAGTTATTCTTTAAATCAATTTGCACGCAATTATCATTAAATTTATTTAAAAAATTTTCTTTTTTGATATTTTGTACACTATTTTGTTACGCTTTTTGTTAAAAATATTCATTTGATTAATAAAATATATTATACTTTATTTTGAGTAACAAAAATTTATGCAATTTTGTAATAAACTTCTTTCTCATATTATTATATAAAATAATTTATTTTACATATTTAAAAATTTTCTAAAATATTTGAGATTATTAAATCTAGGAGAACTATGGATCCTTGTTAAGTGTTAACAAGGATCAAGGAAATTGCTGTGCAATCAACTGGAATCCTTGAAAATCAAGAAGTTTTATCAACACTAAGTGTAATTGGGCCAATTTATACTACAGGTCTAGAGTCTTAGTAATATAATTTTCATTATTTGAAACTTGAAAATTCTTGGAAAGCGTCCTTTCGTTTTTGATAATTTTTTAAAACTGTACCTTAAATTCAAAAAATTTTCTAAATATACCAAAATGTCAAAATTTTTACTTTTGGAAATATTAATCAAAATTCTATTTTTATATCTTGCAATTATAAAACAGTAACACTTACTAAAGTAATCTTTTTATAATAATCTATATTAGTTTTAAGATATAACCAGGATTTTTAAAAATTTGTTTATGACTTTTATTTTAATTGGATTTAAATTTAAAATTTAGTTGAGATTATTAATTTATCTAGAAGATTTATTTATTATGTAATAATATAGTAAATAATTAAATCAAATTAATTATAACGTTTAAAAATTCAATAAAAACTAATGTCAAGGAATTTTCAAGGAATCAAGGGATTAGACTTGGTAATCTGATTTCCAAACGATATTACAAACTCAGAATAACCTTTGAGCTCACACCGATCCTATTGATTTAAACTTAGTAATGAATATAAAATATACATTATAAGTCTTAAATGTGAGAAGTAATTTATTATTATTTTAATTATTTATATGTTTCACTCATTTTAATTCTATTTTGTACATGTTTAGTCGTTAATTCTTATTTTAAAATTAGTAATATTATTGTTTAATATATTTTCATTAAAGTATTAAATTATTTATACAAATTTTTTTAATGTAAATTTGACTAAATATTTTAAAATTCCTAAATATTTTCAAAAATTGTTTATCATATCTAGTGGAATAAGATTGGATCAATTTATAGTGAATTTCTATTAAACGATAATTCTGAAGAATTCGATTCGAGAAAATTGGAAATAATTTAGTTAAACAATTCCTGTTTAAGTTATTAAAATATAGATTGTAAATAAATGTAAATAAATCTAAATAAATATAAATAGTAGCTATCAACAGATAATTCTCTTTAAATAAATTTTTCTGAAGTTTTTAGTTGACTGTAATTTTGTCTTTAAATAATTTTGAAATTATACAGAAGTTTAATTTTATTTTAATGGGTAAAAGTGAGTCAATGCATTTCATTTTCCTAATTTTGCGTAAAATATTCTTATCTCAACTTATTCAAACTTGCATTGAAAACCAAAAAATAAGTTCAATAAAATTTTATTTGTTAAATTTATCCATTGTTTAGAAATGGATTTATGAACTTAATCAATGATGATTTTGCTCAAATAACTAACCGGGTGGTTAAAAAATTTCTCCTAGTTTTTCTTTCAAGGGTGTTTCGTTTTTACTTTTCTATATACTTTTTCAATTTTAACTATTAAAAAATTAAAAAAATAATTAATCCTAAAATTAGAATTTAATTTTGAATTTAAATAAAATTTAGTATCACGGATTTTAAAACTCTTGATAAAAAGTTAAATATTTTAAAAAATAAACTGAATTTCAAAATCTTTGTCATTGGATTACAAACATGTGAAGCATTTCAGAATTCCATTTTGATTATTTTAGAACAACCATTAACAAATTATGAATTTTATTGTTTTCATTCAAATAAATTTTAAATTTAACCTATGATTTTCTCAGTCATTTACTCAATTTTGGTTTCCTTTTTTACCTTATATTGTAATTATATTTTCTAAATTCAAAATAATTAGCGATAACAATATTTTATTTTTAATCTAATTATATTTATAAATTTATAAACTTAATTGATTATAAAAATATTATAATAAAACTTTAGAATATGAAAATGATTTGGAAAATTTACTAAGTTTTTGATAGAAATATAGACGAAAATTAAATAATAACTTTCGAAAGCGGTATAATGTTGCTAGTATTTTTTACAAATTATCATATAATTTTGGTTATTTTGATAATTTTAAATTTTATATTTTATTCATACTTAGGAACTATAATCTTAATTTTAATATTTTTGTAATTAACTAAATTTTGTTTGTCTATATAAGTGATTTCAATAGTTTTAAATTCAATTCTATTTTTTCATTTAAATAATTTATTTAATTTATTAATAGCTCTGATTTGGACGAACAAGACGCTAAACATTTTACTGTTGGTCATATTTATTGGCACTATTTATTGTTTAAAATATTTAGTCTGTAAAATGCTTTTGAAAAAACTTCTGAAAAAAACAAATTTATTTAATAAGTATATACTTATTAACTGTAAATCATAAACTAAATAATTATAAAATCAAACCCAAAATTCAAATTTATCATTTTGGATGAAAATCAGTTGCCATTTTTTAACACTTTTATCAAATTAATTTGATAATTTTTCTCTAAAATTCAATAGTATTATATTATGAATTTCAAAATATAAAAATAGTTAAATTTTAATTAAAATAGAAACAAAATACTATCATAATTAAAATAATGAAAATATTTAATGTATGTATTTTATATGAAATATACATATAATATCTTAAATGAAATTATTTGCGACGAATGCAAACATATTGTCTTAAATTGATTCTTAAATAATTATTCTGAATAATTAACTGAATATTATAAA
Organism: Galumna obvia; assembly: GCA_034695785.1. NCBI lineage: Eukaryota > Metazoa > Arthropoda > Arachnida > Sarcoptiformes > Galumnidae > Galumna > Galumna obvia. Next base: position 3,723 of record JAQFZM010003409.1, read on the forward strand.
TTTGTTTTTTATTTAAATTTATTTATTAAATATATTATTTAAAAAAATATATATTAATATGTTTTAAAAAAATTACAGTTTTGAAGAAATAGCATAAATTAATTTGAGATAATATATTTTTTTATAAAAATTTAATACAAATATTAAATAACATTATAATAAATTAATTTAAATATAGAGTAATATTGAAATGGAATATATACATTTTCAAAATAAAAAGGAATTTTGTCCAGAACTCATAGCCCATATCTTTATTTTCTTGATGACTTAGATGCATTCTGTGTAATATGCGCTTGATATTAATTATCTTCTTTCTAATTGTTATCTTTGAAGATATTAAGTCATTGATATCATTGTTAAGAATCTAAATCTTAATCTCCAAATACTAAATATTATAAATTTTAAAAGATATCTAAAATATATTAGAAATTACTATCTATCAAGAAAAATTTTGTGCTTTTTCAATAGGTTTTCAAATTAACTTGTATTTTGCTTGATGACCCTCAGTAAGCAATATACAAAATTTTCAAAAGTAAGCAAAATATTTGCAAAGTAAGAATTTCTGGTCACTCTAGAAGCGAAGCCAAACCCAAAATACGTGAATTTTATTCATATTTGAAGCTTAAGTTTCAATAAAAACAGACTATTCATCAAAAGTATGATTACATCTCAATTGTTAGTAAGAACTTGGTAAAATCATTGAAGAAATGATGAATTATTTTTTAAAGCTTACTTAGGCTTATTGGTGAACCCTTTCCAGCAATCATTTCAAGTGGAGTCAAATATGAGGGTTTTTTTATTTTTAAGGTATTGCCAAAAGTGAGCAAGATAAAACCTAATGAAACACAATGTGCATAAATGAGAAATTGATCTATATGTTGATTGGCTGAAAGAAAATGAGGGTATTTCATTAATATTCAATTAAAAATTATAAATGATCCAGTAGGCAGAAAAAATCTCCAACAAATCATTTGATTATAATGTATTAATTTTCTTATATTTAAGGCTTTTATTTTGTATGAGGTATTTAACCATGGAAATTTGAAAATTTAATTTACTTGGCTTTTATTTTGTTAATTATTATAGATCATAGGAATTACAATGTCCTCATTGTTGAAGCTTATTGGATTAAGTTTCAAAAATAAGAAATGAATTTTACTTAATTTTCAAAATTAGTTTAAGGTTTTATTTTTATATTATATTTATTTAATCAGAATTTAAATTTTTAAAATTTATTAGATTAAAATTATAAAATAAGTTCAAAATATATACTATTTATTAAATGCATTTACAATTTAAAGAGTGTCCGACAACGCTTCACTGCGTTTATTACATGCAATGCCGAGAAGTCAAATGCATTACAACAATGCATTTAAAAACATATAAACAAAACAGTGGGGGTGGACCTTCAAACATACTTTAGTGGGAGTGTTCAATAATATTTCTCTTACTCAATGTTTGCAATAATGCTATCTCTGTCTCTCTTTTACTCTTCCCCCACAACTTGTCGTTCTTAATAGCTAAAGGATTACTTCGGTTATATTTTTTTAAAAATAAAGATTGGTTGGCATATTGTGAAAAGCCTTTTAAGTGCATTTCTATCAATTCCAAAAAGTACGAATTCAACCAAAAATGTAAAACTCACAACCGTTATTATCTCGATCCTTCTGTACGACACAACCGAGAACAAGTTAAGGGCGAAAAGTGTGAAGTAGTTTTGCTGATTTCCTATGTTTAGAAGTCCATTCAAAACACGATGTCCCTTTTGCAAAGCTTTGTGTTGAAACTGTTCTTTCCGAATACAGTTTTTATGATAAAATTTGTGGACAAATTGAGTTTGACAAAATCCAGTTTCCTTAGAGTCACATAGCATTAATGTATTAATAAAAGAGTTTTGGGATTTAAAAACCAAGTTTCAAATAATAAAGTCTTTGACCAAAATAAGCTTACTCATATGCTAATGAAAAAGTTTGAAGAGTTTATAATTATTAAAATTTAAATCAAAAATATATTTCAAATTTTTATCGTTGAAAATTAAAATGTTTGAATAGAATTATCAAATATATTCAATAATTATTCGAAAAGAGTTAAAGTTAATTTTAGGCAATTTTTGTTTGGCAATACTTCTCTATAAAACTATAGAATTGTTGAGCGAATATCTTAAATATAATTATTTGAGACACCTTTAATGAACCAAAATTAAGAACTTAAGTCTAACATTGAAATCCAATTAGAATTTGTCATCTCTTTCCTAGGATTGATTTAATGGTCACAAATGAGAAAATATCATGGATAATTTCAAATAATTAGATAAAATTTCTTGAAAATAATGCAAATTTTGAAAATAAATGATTTTTATTGATTTGATGCCAGACCTAATGTAATATATGCCGAACAACGAAGTATTGAAGAGGTTGATCAAATTAAAATTACTCATTTGGCAAGGAAAATGTTTGGAAAGTCTAGAAATGAATCAATTTTGTGTTATTTGCGATAAAATGTGTTTCTTCGGAAAGCTAAGATTTGTTTCACACTTTAGATCGATTTCAACAAACTCTGAGGGAATAACTTAGGAGGCTACCTGAACTTTCGTTCCAGGGAGGCATTTTCACAAATTTTCAGCTTCAATTGGAGTGTTTTGGAATACCGCCTTATTGGCCATGTCTCAATATTTGTATAATTATTGCATTTTGAATAATATAATTATTTCAAATGAAATCTAATTTAGTTCATTAATTTTATTTGTAAAAGAAAAATAAATTTTAAAATTAGAAAATAAATCAAAATTAAAATTTATATTAAATTATTGAATATTTTTAAAATTAATTTCAATATAATTAAAAAACAATATTTGTTTCAAAAATAGTTTAATAAATTTTTGAGTTTTTAAAACTTGAAAATTTGTATATATTCGTGAAACAATCATTAAATATTTAATAAATATTTTAAAAGAAGCTGTAATTCAAACGTAAAATAATTATTAAAATTAACCAAATTTTCATATAGGATACATTGGTAAATACCTTTAACATCTTTGTTTTTGTCATTTCGTAAATATAATTTAGTAACTTTTTCATAAGAAATACTTTTATAGCATTCTATATTAGGTTTGTTATAAATATTATAATATTTATATTTTTATAAATGAGCTTGTGACTTTTATTTAAAAGGTATTGCTTACAATTATTTAAATATCAAGTTAACTAATAATATAAACAATCACGTAATTTATTTAAATAATTCTATTCATTTGATCTTTAAATTAAATCATATTAATTCAACTAGAGACAACAATTTTACAAAAGGAATTAATATACCATTTCAAATTGATTAATTGAATTTAAACACATTCCACAATCTGTGACCACAGACTAGTTATAAAATTATATTAAATTCATAAAATTTTAATTTTAATTTTTGATTTGATTACACTTTAGAATTTTTAAAATCATGTAAATGAAAAACAAATATAATTAATAATTATTTAATAAAACCTAAATAAAACTTTGAAATATTAGCTTTTATAAATGTGTGCTTGTTTTTAAAAAATTCTATTCTATTAAATTTTAATTCAAAGTTATTTTAATTATTTGTATAAAATAAGTGTATTATTTTAAAATATTACAGTATTCACTGATTAATATTTTTTTATCATAATTATAGTTAAATAGATTTTCCTTTTATAAAGTTTATGCATACTTTGACTACTTTTGATTTGATAATCTTTTCCGGTCTCTTTTTAAAATGTTTACAAATTTTCTTTACTGGTTTTTTTTCTCAGGTTTAGTCTCGCTATAATTTGTAGCAAAAAGGAGTTTGTCCAACATAATTGATGTGCATTCAGTATCACCCCATTTCGCCAAAACCTCATTTCGCCATATCCCACTTCGCCAAATGTTTTATCCCACTTTGCCAAATCCCACTTCGCCAAAATTTAAATCTCATTTAATCAGGAAACTCTTATCTTATCCCACTTCGCCAAAAACTTTGATACAATTATAAAAAAATTTTAATTAATTAATGGACTGGAATATTCTTAATTAGGTTCTGTTAGTTTAGTTTATGTTAATTTAGGTTAGTTTAGGTAAGTTTGCTTAGTTAATTTAGTATAGTCTAGTTTAGTTTAATTTAGTTTGGTTAGGTTAGGTTTGTTAAGGTTAGGTTAGGTTAGGTTAGATAAGGTTATGGAACATTTTATTAATAAAATTATTTAATTAACATTTAAAAATGTATTGTGCCAAATGGGATTTGGCGAAATGGAATGTAACCTTCATTACTTTATTTTTTCGATTATTGTGTTAAATCTTTATCAGTTTTACATTAAATGTGTTAATAATTTGCAGAATAAATAAAACTTTAAATACATTCTTATCCATGGAAAAAAGTTCATTACTTTCAATTTCTTATTGTTAAAGTATAACCAAGAACAATAATAGAACATATAATATATTTTAACATTCATATTATCCAAAAGAGATATATGGAAATAATTATCACCACAAATGCCATTTATCAAAAGAAATATGACTTATGATATTAATAATAACTATGATAATTAGTTGATTAGTGCTGTTTATTTTTATCAAAAATATTTATGATTTTAAAAATTTTGGTACTTTTTAACATATAAATGAAAACCAGAGTGTATATAATAGAGAAAACATAAATAATATTAAATTGATACATATGAAGAAATATATTAATAATGATTTGTGGCGAAACTTTTCTAGTGATATTACATTGAGGGTAGAAAATCAACAAAAATGAACTTAATTTATATGAAGATTTTGAATAATATAAACACTGAAGAAGTGAAATCCTTGAAATCAATGGATAATATTCAATAAAATGTTACAGAAAATAATTAAACAGAATAGGTACCCAATTTTGAAGAGAGGTTCTCAAATACTTGACTCCCGATTTATGAAGAAACGATTATTAATTGTAATAAAATATTATTTAATTAATGATTTTACATAAAAAAGATTTTATAAATTTATTTTATTTTAAAATTATTTTTGATTTTATAATATCTAAAATTTATTTTCAACATAATTTAATTAAATTAGATAAATATTAAATGAATTTAAAAATTAAAAGTTTAGAATAATAAAATTTCATTATTTTTTCAAAACTTAACAATATTAAGTTAATATTAATAATAAAGACTCAACAAAATACATTTTATTAGATTAATACAAAGATTAATATTAGTTTCATCCAATAAAATAGTTTAATTTAAATAGTAAATAATGTGATTTTATTATTTTTAGTGTGTTAAAAAAATATTAAATATCATGCGAATGATCCCCAAAATGATTAAAATCTAATTTAATGAATATTTTAAAAATAATTTATGGATAAATTTACAGTTATTAAATTTTAATTAAATTGAAAATGTTAATTTTTTTATAAATGTTTTGAAAAACTACATTAAAATTATATATTTTTATTAAATGCTTAATATATCTATATAAGCATTAATGTGTTTGGGTTTATCAATATTGAGAATTACTGACATAGTGCTCATTTATATAATGATGATTATAATAAAAGCTTTTGAAAATGTGAATACTAATGTAAACGTTTAGATATCCATAGTTTTTCTAAGCTATTTTAGTATATAAAAATAAACCATGATAAATTTTTTTACTCATATTTATGTATGACTCATAAAATTGTTTCAATGATTAACGTTTCATAAAAATTATACTAAAAAGCAAACTTTAATACAAATTTATTTTGTTCATGATTCATAATTTATTGTTAAAGTTATCATGTTCTAATTCAAAAATTTAAGATTTAATCTTTATTATATAAATAAGCATTCTGATTACTGAAGACATTGTCAAGCTAACTACAAAATATTTAATAATTATTAAATTCCTATATTTTTCCTAAAATGTGATTAATTTAATTCAGAATTTATTTGTAAGATTCTGAAGGAATGTAACAGTAGTAAAAGACTTTATATATGTCATCAATGACAAATTCGTCAAAGTGAAATCAAACCCTGGAATGAGTAATATTTCATCATCTCAAAAAAACCTTTATCTAAAAGAAAAAGTTAAATATTTATTTTTAATGGCTAAACAAATCGTTTATGAATAACATAAAAATTTGAACATTTAACAATATTCAATAACCTAGCTAAATTTATTTAATTAATTAGAATTCAAATATCTAAAATTATTTCTAATTATATCTATTATGGTGTTTGAGGTATTTGACCATTGATATTTAAAAATTTTAATTTATTTGACTTCAATTTTGTTAATTATTATAGATCAAAGGATTTACAATGGCTTCATTCTTAAAGCTCATTGGATTATATTTCAAAAATAAGAAATGAATTTTTCTTAATTTTAACAATTTATTTAATCAGAATATAATTTTTAAAATTAAATAGATTAAAATTATAAAATGAGTGCAAAATATAAACTATTCATTGAATGCATTTACAATTTAAATTTTAATAATAGTTAATAGTAAATAAATATTTTCAAATTATTTTAAAACAATTTTTAGGCGACTGTAATTTATTCAATAAATATTTTTGGAAATAAACAGAAATTTAATTTTAAATATTTTGGCAACATTCATCATCAAATTATTTTTTTTGGTTTTAGAATAATAAAAATAAATAAAATTCAATCTATTTGAATTTATAATTTTTGTAATTAAGCATTTATTAATGTTAGGTTAACAAAAATCAATAAACATGAGTCGTTGAATACACAGAATAATATCATACCTTCTATTATTGCTGGGAAACAGAAGAGTGTGGTTTTCCTTGCCATAACCCTGAACCATAATATTAAGGGTGTGTTGAAATAATAACATCTTCCGGTATAATATAAATATAAATATAGTATAAATATAGTATTATTGAAATTATCGAAAACATGTATAACATAAATAATAATATCGATAATTTAAATAAGAGTATTTTGTTTATACATTATGTATTTCTGAAAAAATTCTGTGCTGATTGTAGTATCAACTACATAATTTTCCCGCTCTGGTAAGATCATTCACTTATTTTTTTATTGCAGGATAAAGTATAGTATATGTAATCATTTTGCACCCACCCAACAATTAATATTTTAGCGTATTTGATTTATAATAAATTCATATGATATTATTTATAACCAAATAAAAAATTATTTACTTTTTTTTATTTGTCCATAAAGAAATGAGCAACTTAAATAAAATTATGAAACTCAAATGATTTCTATTTATGTATTTATATTATTCTAAAAAGAAAATATTTGAATAAAAAAAATTTATTTAAACTTTATGCTCAATTTATTTATTTAGTTTAATTTTTTGGATTATATTGATTTTGAGATACATTATTAAAATTTATTAATTACTATAAGTAAAATTTAACCAAAGGTAATTTTAAATAAATAACAAATAAAATTTATA
>JAQFZM010003410.1:0-11151 GCA_034695785.1 Galumna obvia
ATATCATTAATGTCTACTCAGGTTTGACCTGTGACTATGACCTTTGCAAATGTCCCAAAATTTTATTGATCACGTGAATTTCATAAAATAATTTTTAACCTATAATGTCACAATTAAATGGATGTTGATAATGATTTTTACCTTATTTTAAAATAAATTTTCGTTTTGAAAATATATGCGTTTCCCTAGCCTCCAAACTTTTTGATCCTTCTAATAATTAATATTTTTCTTTAAAATAGTTTATTATTTACAATATTTTATAAAATATTAAATATGTCAACCATTTTATATAACTTGTTCATTATTTATTAAAATTTCATATTTTTTAACTAAATGATTTTTTTTATAATTATGTATTCAATAATTTCGAATAATTATATTCTTATTTAATTCAAAGTATTTATTGTTCTTATATATATATTTATTTTAAAAATGAAAAAGATATTATTTTATAGATATATGGATGGTACTTATTAATGATAAGTTATCATTTAAGAACATTTGATCACTCAATAAGGAAACAAATGAATCACATTTTTTTCATCAGTTGTTGTTATTATATTTTAATTATAAAAATTTTTGAATTTTTGGTATTGAATTGTTTGAATTAAGTAAATTTATTTTTGATAATGATAATTATCTGACATAATAAATTAATATTAATAAATGAATTTAAATGTTATAAGTAAATTTGTTCAATATTCTATAGAAATTAAAGTATACAATATTTTTTGTAAACTACTTTGATGCTGACAAATTGGTTAACAAAATCCATTAGTTAACAAACTTGAATAGTAAAATTTTATTGACTATATATAATGTTTTCATTTTGATTTAGTTAAATAATTAGTTATTTTTGTTATTTAAAGAATAATGAATATCTATGTTACATATTAATCAATAAATTACTAAATAATTTAATTTTTTTGAATAAATAACTGATATAAATGATTTAGAATATTTTTCTTCAAAATCTTTTTTTAGAAGATATGTATTTTGATTAAAACTATTTTACTTTCGTTTATTATATTAATATATTCATATCTTATTTCTCAATATTTTCTTTATTAATATTCATTTAATTATTTTGAAAATTTTCATTTTCACTATAATTCGAATAAAATTGTAATAAATTTAGATTTTATTCACTAATAATCAGAGACGGGAAATTGTGTGAATGCACCTACAGTCAGAACAAAAATATTTAAAGATTAACAAAAGTTTATAAACCAAATAATTATTTTGAGAATTCATAATCCTTAGGTATTTTAATCCTTTTTTTATATTGAAATTATTGTTATATATATCGATATTATTAACATTGTTAATATTATTATAACCGTTAATATCGACAATGTCGATAATATAAAGAATATTAATAATCAATAATATCTATATCAATAATAATAATGTCATTAATATCGATAATAATATCGATAATATCTATAACAAATTATTTCTATATAAAAAAGGGATTAAAATACCTAAGGATTAAGAATTCTTAAATTAATTATTTGTTTTATGAACTTTTGTTAATCTTTTAATATTTTTATGTTGACTGTAGTTGCAATCACGCAATTTCCCGTCTCTGCTAATAATAATATTTAACTACACACCTGTTTTAACTTTTTTTTAAGTGTATCATAATTATCTTAAATACAGTCATTTCTCGATTTAGACTGACAGTATTTGGGCTAAATTCGATTTAAGCCAACAATTTTTGGCGCACCAAAAATTAGCCTAAATCGAGAAATGACTGTAGTTCTTTTGTTTAGCTTAAGATGCGAAATATTCCAATTTATGCATTAAAATTTAATAATAAAAATGATTATGATGTTGAACTATATTATTACTTTACAAAAGTCATTTCTTTTAACATTAGATAACATGTTGTTAACCAACTAAATGGTTAACAAAAAGCATAACTTAACAAAACTGATGTTAACTAAATTGATTCAACTTTATATACAGTTTTGCTATTTTGTGTTATGGTTTTGAAGTTTGCTTAACCAAATTCGTTAGTTTACTAAAGTAAAAGTTTACAAAATCGATTGTCTTCTGTATTTTCAAACCATGAGAACTGTTTGAAGAGGTGTCTAATCTCTGTCTAAATTTAAACATTAATATAACTAAAGATTTCTTTAAGTATATTTATTTTACTTTTAAATTAAGATTTGAAAATCATGTCTTTTTGAAAAGACCATGTTAGTTTTGAATTTCTAAAATTTAATATAATTCGAACACTTAAATAATTTGCTAGATTTTTAAAAGAGTGAAAACATGAAAACAGACGGTATTAAAAGATTCTATACTATAATGTACTCAAAAATTGATGAAAACTTTTTTTTTGAATTCAAAATATGTTTTTGAAAACTCTTTATATATTTGATTCCTATAAAACTAATTGAAGTGTTCCTCAAAATTCTATTTATTATTACATGAAAAAACGTTTTGAATAGTATATATATAAACAAGGGATGAAAGAAAGATGAACAAGGGTATAATAATTTTATCGAATTCCATCACATAAATATGTTTAGTTAAAGTAATAATTTAAAAAATTAATGACCATACTCAAAACACATTATTGTCATGATGTAATATTTCAATATTATAGGCTAGATAAATTTTATAAATACAACATTTATGTTGAATTATATTTTAAAACAGAATTTTATGGCATTTATTTGGACTCAAAATTTGATTTTACAAACAATTTGACAAAACTTTCATTTTCGAAGTTTAAAAGTTCAACTAAATTAATATTAATCAAGGTTAAATTAGTCATCATTTATTGTAATTAATATAAATAAATATGAATTTTGTTTTCAATGTCAAGGAATTCATAACATATTAATAAATGTTAGCTCAAAAAATCATTATATACTTGGTCAATTTATTATTATGTATGGATTACATAAGGGTATATATCATGGTCAAATATAATCTAAGTTTTTCCTGAATGAATGATGAAATAAGTATTCAATTTTATATTAGCAAGTCAAATAGTGAGGTCTCATTGATCAAGATCATTTATCTAAAGTTTTATTAATACTCTTGAAATTTAAATTCGAAGCGCGAATATCAGATCTCGAGTTACTTTTAAAGTAAAATTTAAGAAAGAAAGGGATCACTCGTGTCCTAAGGCTATGTCTATCACAATGGCAGTCATTGTGATAGTAGTAGTGGTAGTGGTAAAGATAGTAACAAGATCATTCTAATAGAGAAAAATCAAACTTTTAAATCTAGAAATGGTCTACAGTTGAGACAATTTAAAACATTTAAATCCTATCAAATCGAATATCAATCAAATCTTTGATCTCATAAAAAGATTTTAGATTATAAATCACTTTTAAGCCAAACTTTCAAAGAAAGAATAGCCTTCTATTTTGAGGCCATTATTAATAATTTCATTGAATAATAAATAGCTAGATAAATTTAAAGTTCGGTAAATTTGAAACTCAAATATTTAATTTGATTTCTATCGTCAGTATATCTATTGTGGAAAAGTTTGAAAGACTGGAAATCAAATGGAAATTTTCAAAAAACATTCCCCAAAGAAGTAGTTTAACATCTTTTTGACGGTAAAAATGAAAAATTATTCTTTCATTTCGATGATTCTATAAATAAATTTTATTATACAGACTCTGGTTTTTATGTGTGTCCGACACATCTGTAAATGAATACGTAATACTCGAGGTCTTATAAATAAGGAATTATATCAGAGTTGGACAGAACTCTTAATATATTGCGTTAATGAAAAGTGAAATTTCAGTTTTACTTTCATTTCTTCGAAATTAAGGAAAAATAGAATTTTTTTTTATTTATCTTCCATTTGGGAAATAATTGAAAAGTAGTGCCACCGATGGACACATACTATTGATAGTATTATTATTTTAGTAACACTTTGTGTTCAGCCCTTACTTTTATAACATTGAATTTAATAGAATTAATACTTTATTCATTACAGGGAGGCTATGGTCTGACTTCAATGATAACATAATAACACTAAAAGAGAAAAATATATATTTGTTTTCGTCAAATAATCAACAATTTATTGCTTTCTGTCCCTCAATATCTCAAACATTTCACGAAATGATTTAATGCTTTCTATCATTGAAGCGAAAAATTGTTTTGTTTTTACCTCTGGTTAAGACTTATACGTAACGGAATTGCGGAAAATATTTGAGGAAAACAAACAAAAAAATGTAATTTCAGGTCAGAATATAATAAGAAATCAATGAAAATGACTAAAACTCACATGAATTTCATATCATCTTTAAATGCGGTGTTTGGCATATAATGATAACAACGGGCACAGGTGTCCAATACATACTCGTCATAAAAGAGACGATCGCCCGATTCAATGCGACACCGCTTTCCTTCAATTTCATCGCTCTTTACGTTCAAAAGTGTTTGAAATGAGAAAAAAGATTTTCAATAAAATAGAATTCAATTGAAATTATTTTAAAGAATTGAATTGAAAATCACTGAAAATATTTTATATTAAAATCTTTTGAAAACAAAATCTTCAAAACAATTGAAAATAATATCTTAAATAAAATGAAAAACAAAACTTTATTTTAGAATAAAAGCAAAAAACATGAAAAACTAATACAATTTAATCGTCTAAAAGTTAATACTTTAATAGCGAGTTAACCCATTTTTGTTAACTTTTTAAAAGACATTTTAACACTTATGCTAAATGTAATGCTCTTTAAAATTGACTTTAATAACTTCTGGATTATGTTTTAGAAAACTAAATAGATATAATTAGCTACTATTTAATTATTTAATTAAAATCCTTAATTAAGTAAATAAGTAACTAATTATAGATTAAATAAAGACTTATTAAATACTAATTAAAATCTAATTTAAGTCATTATTAATTGAGTTAAAGTATTAGTAAATTATATTAAAAAACTCAAGTTTTAAGGATAGTCTCACCGTTTGTGCCGACACTAAATTAAAGTTAATTATTTGAAACCAAAATATTATTAACGATTTGATGCGATTATTAAATATTTGATTCATTTAATTAACACTTTATTATTAAATTTAATCACAATTTAGATCAGATTATTAAACATTTTATAGAAATTGTTTAACACTTTTAAACAACACTTAAAGTCAACAATAAATATGAAAAATGAATTCAATTTATCACACATTTGGGTAAAATTTCAACAGATTTTCATAATATAAGAGATTTTAAAAAGTATTGCGAATCAAAAACTAAGTCTCGCAAAGTCTCAACCATTAGTGAAAGTCGAAAGGCATTAGTCATTCAGTGATTTTAAGTTTGGGTATAAACGCCGAGCAATAACTTTGTTTTAATTATAATAATAATCTGTTTCTTCAAATAGATTTTACTCAATACTTATTCAAACAAATATTTATGTGCAGAACAAAAGTGAAAATTGTTTTCTCTGCTCTGATCTGTCGCTCTCTTCTATGTCTTTGCTTTTGAGGCTTTCAGTTAAATATCTCGTACTGTGAAAACCGATAGACTGACACCGAGAAAACTGTTGGAAACGCTCAGACATATGGATGATCGCAACAGTCGGAGGCATATATACATACAGTTAGAGGAAAAGTTGAGATTCTGTGCTTCTAATACCAAGAGTCTGCGCTACGCCACCGATTGATAAATCAGAAAAACATTAGAATTTTTACCACAAAAACTGAAGGACTAAAATTCATCACTAAAAATAACAGTAAAGTTCTAGCACATTTTTTAAGCCTATCAGTTGTGAACCCAATGCAACAAAAATCGCTCAGAATTGTAAGAATAGTTAAAGAATCAGTGAAAACATTTCTTTTATAAATAACTGTATTTCGAACACAAAGTTTTGTTTTTATTATTTCTATTTTCGAGCCTTAAATGCTTTAAATAAAAGCTTTTCTTTAAGTTTAAGACATTCTTAACGCCGATAGCCATCAATACTATTCTCTAAAACCAATTTTATTTCAATGAATTTATTTTCCAATAAAAAAGACTTTTTGTCAGAAAATATCCACTTTTAAGTCAAGATTCGGTCCACGAGTTATTTGAAAAGAATTTATTAGTACTTTATTAAGGTAGTCATCAATAGTATATCTCAACAATACATACAAAATCACTAAAATATCAATAAATAAATTACTTAACAATACATTCATGTATTCAATTACTGAATAAAAGTGGAATTTCTAGAATTTATGTTTTATTTATATTCTCTACAAAATTCAATTTAACTATAAATTAAGAAAATATTTTAGGAAAGGTAACCTTGGTTTTCTCTTTAATGAAAATATAGATATGCAAAAACTACTAAATTTACAGGAAGAGTAGTGTTCACTTCTAATGGAAGAATGCTTTCAATTATTAAATTAGAAAATTACTACAACTGATTGCAACTTATGCTAACTATAATTATATTCAGGGATGGCCAAAGGGGGATTTATCGGAATATTCCCTAAACCAGCAAAATTGGCAAAATAACCCTCTAAAAAATGATCAAAACCCCTCTAGAAACTTGTTGTAAATAATAAGTTTAAAAAAAATTTGGGCCCCAAACGGCCATTTCTTATAATTTTCAAAAAAATGCCAAAATTTCAAAGTAAATGAGTAGTTTAGCCAATATTTTGAGTTAAAATTTTTTAAACGGCATTTTTTAACAAAATTATCGATATTTTATAGCGATTTTTACCCAAAAAAACCATTTTTAAGTGAAAAATAGATAAAATATTGTTTTTTGAGTGAAATAGAATATATATGACAAAAATGATAATTATAATACTTAATAACCTTTAAATAGCCTAAAATATCAATAAAAAGCTAAATCGTGCAAAAATAGGAGTTTTTGACATTTTGAAAAATACCCCCAAATACCCCCTAGGATTTTTCACAAAATCCTCCCTAGAGTCGAGTTCTTTGGCCATCCCTGCTTATATTTGATCATGATAAATACTCATTTATAATACAAAAGTGAATAATGAGCTCAATTTTAATTATATATGAATTTTAATAATAAAAAGGTTTTTACTCGATTTGAATATGGAATGACCAATAATTCGACTCTGGGGGTATTCACAAATTTCAAATAAATTAAGTATAAACACATTATTATTATTAATAATTAATTTAATATTGATTTATTAATATTAAATAATTATTTAATAATATTGATAATAATTTATTATCATTAATTTTAAAGATAAAACAATTCCAAATTCTATGCAAAACTGTACTAGGTGGCTGCGTTATCGTTTTCTATGAATTTTGGTGACATCAAATTGTATCATTTTTTGTTGCTGGGTATATTTTGGTAAGACCTATAATATCGTAACACTAAATTAAAAACAAATCAATAATATATTCATCTTTTTTCTACTAATTTGAGCGTGATCATCACTGATATTAAGATTTAGAATCAATAATAACTTTTCAATTAACTAGGAGAAACTTTTTTTCGGAAAATATAATAATTTAACAAAATTATGTTTAAACTTTGTTTTTGTAAATTAAATAATTTTTAGCAAAATCTAAATAAAACCAAAAAATTTGCTAGATGAAGTAATTATTTTTTACTAATTTATATTAATAATAATCAAAAACTGTTTCATATAAAATATTTCATACATTTTGCATATTTTTTAAAAAGTTTTTTTTATAAATTAAAAGGTATCATTTATATGTAGATTTTATCCTTCATATTTATTATGTGCATGATCTAATTAGTAAGAATCGTTGTATATATGGGTAGAGTTCTCAAATTTCTCTTATTTCGAAAAATGCCTAGAAAGTTTCTAGAAAGTTTTTCAAAAATTTCTCTCAATTGGATTCCCATAATAAAATTAAATAAATGGGAATTCTATTGAAAGTTAATTATACATTTTTTTAAATATCACTATTTTATGAACTGTAAATCATGGAAGAAAATAGATAAAGCATATTTATTATAATTTTTGACAAAACAAACAAAATTGTTTAATAGTTAAATAATAAATCATTTAATGAATTTAAAATTATTTGGTGGATTGGTTTGTCTTAATATTGCAGCAATTTTTTCATTTTTAAATATTTTACGGATTTTTACTGATTTAATTAACCTATAAATAATTAATTGTTTTATTAATTAAATTTATTACTTATTATCTATTATAAAATTATATTAATTTGAATTTATTTCTATAAAACGAAATATTTATCGTTCATTTTGGCGCCAAAATTTAATCGTGTACATGAATTACGTCATTTTTAGTTGAAAATAATGGGAATCCCATTGAATATACAAAATTTCCTTAGATAAATTTTGATGAAAAATTTCTAGAAAGTTTCTTGTAGAAAATTTCTCAGAAATTTTTCTTTTGCGAACACTAGTTTCGATAATCTCGAAAATATTATTCAAGAAAAAAAATATTTCTTCGGAAGAGATGTATATGAACTAATGGATCGCATCGAATACTTCATTTTGAGTGAATTGTTTAAAGAGTTGTTAGAATGTGTGCAATATTTACATGAATCGGAACCTCCAATAATGCACAGAGACCTCAAACCCAGTAATGTTTTAATGGTTAAATACCCAATAAATGAAAGATGTTTGAAATTATGTCACTGGATTAGCAAAATTTTCCGGATTAACTTTAAGACCTCATACAAATAATATCGGAACTGTTTCTTTTATGGCACCCGAAATTAATGAAAATGGTTATAATTCTAAAGTAGACATTTATAGTTTGGGAAAAATAACAACTATCTTATTCAGTATAAAATTTAATATGTAAGTAGTTTTTCCAATGAATTTTCTAATTTATAAATTTTATTTTTAGAATAGAAAACATATTCACTAATGTTGATGAAACTATATCAAAAAAATTATTTGATAATATATTATAAATGATGAATATTTTTCCTGATAAACGACCAAGTTGCACTGCATTATTGAACTCCTTTCAAGAATTGAGGCCTAAAATTTGTGAAATTGAATAAGTTATTTCAAAATTTACTTTTAATGATGACAACATTTTTAATAAAATTATTCAGGAAAAATTTAATCAAATGATGATAATAAAATACAAAGTAAGTCAAAATTTTTAATTAATTAATTTTATTTATTAAAATATTCATTAAACAGAGAATTATATTAAGAGAATTTATTTAAAAAAGAAGTTATAGAAAATAATAAGAATTAAAAGAACAACATAAAATTTTTGAGAAAGAAATTCTTGAAGAATTTAAATCATCAATTTTTTCAATCTATAATAATCCAATCGTACATTTAACAAGTTATCTTAAAAACAATTATTTAATAGTTTATAATGAAAATGAAAGAAAAAAATGCAATTTTATAAATGGAAAAGTTAAAGAATTCGAAGAAAAAATGAAAGAATTTATAGAATTAAAAATTAAATCTCAAATTAAAATACCATTGAATTTGGATTTTCCCGAATATATTTCGACAGAATATCATATGAAAGTTAAAAATGAGATAAATGTCATCAAAACAGAAACAAAATCTAATGAAATTTATTTTAGTTGTAAATTGGATAAAGTTTTAGATGAAAAATTTGAAAAATTCAAAAATATTCTCAGAATTATTATAAATTATTTGAATTATTGGAAACAAGAATTACACGATAAAACATATATGATACTCAAATTGTAAATCAAACTATAATTAAAAAATGGCAAGTAAGTTTTAATACAATCCATTCTTTAATGAAAGAAATTTCAGAAAAATACTTTGTATTCATTTTCCAGGAAATTAATAGAATAAATAAAATTAGAGGTGAAACTATTCAAGAAAAATATAAAAGTGAAATAAATGATATAATTGTTTTATATGACAATTATATGCGAGACTATTTAAAAATATATAATATGGAGAAAATTGATTTGGAATTAAATAATATACATTGTCAACATTTTGGTGAATATTTTGAAAAATTAAAAGAAAAATTTAAAACAATTGATAACACAAAAGCTTTTCTTAATGAAAATTTGATAAATTTATCGAAATAATTAGAAACAAAATATAATAATTTCAAAATCGTTTTAACATTGTTTAAAGATTATGAAAATAATTGGATCAAACACTTGAATTTTAAATGTTTTATTACAGTTTGTCGAAAGATAATAAATTATCGTTATATCCGAAGACGTCTTATAGTCTATTTATGCCATATATTAATTTGTGGTATTCTTAATGACTTCGCGCCGCTTATTCTCCATTCGTTATTCCCAAAAATACAAAAGAATAATGTTTTCTACAAATGGTTTTTCGTATATGGATTGTTTTGGACCTATTTGTTGATGTTTCTTTTTATAACTCTAACGTCTATTATATTATCAAAGTATAAGAAATTTGTCGATTCAAGTGATCGAAGTGTTAATAATAATTATAGTAATACTAATAATAAGTTAATCAAATTTAAGAGAATTTTGCCTATTTTACGAATACTCTTAAGACCTCTGATAAATTACATCTTTTGTTTAATATCAATCATTTTGTTCATCTTTATTAAAGATTCGACCGGTATTTGTCTAAATACAGATTGGTTCAATGATTTGGAGTTCGACACTTATGTAGACATTTCTAAACACATTTGTATACAAAATGGCTATAAATGGGTTTTCGGGTTTGACATTAGTGGCCACATATTTCTTTCAATATTTGCAAACCTAAGTCTGATCGAAGGGTGCGCTGCTATGATATGTTTGGAACCTTTCGGACATCATTTGTTCGAAAAGTTTATGAACAATGAAAGTCAATAACAGATCCAAAAGAGTGAACAACAGTTTCGTCACTACAATCTCTTCTCTTTTATGCTTAGAATATTATTTATGATAATAACAGTTCTGTCCTTAATTTGGGACTTTATGTTAGTCCAGACATCAATGTTTTATAACACAACCATCCAGAAATTGGTGGCCGCCCTCTGGGCCTTCACTGTATGGGCAGTAACTTTTAAATACTTGTATAAACATTTAGGAATCGAAGTAAAGGCGTCTAAACTCAAAAATAACTTATAAATTGTTTCTTTTGTTTATTATCAGTTAATTATTGTTATATTAGTTTTACTTTTAATTTTATTTAAATTATTTTATTTTTAATATTTATTAGTTTATTAAATGATATAAAAGTATTTTTGGCACGAAATTAATAA
>JAQFZM010003411.1:0-11149 GCA_034695785.1 Galumna obvia
AGTTCATTTTATTTAAACCCTGTTGTTAATTAAAACTCGTTTTTTGGTGCCTAGTAATTAGTTGCAAGGTAATATTTTTTATTTGAATTAAATAAAATTTAACATTATCTTTATTAATTGAAGAAATGTCATTATATAATGTATTTAATTTATAGAAGGATTTATAAGTACACGGCTCCAGGGGGAGGGTATTAGGGGGGTATTTTGAAAATGACCAAAAAATGCCTAAAAACGCATAAAACGTCGTATTTAGCCGTTTTCTGATGTATATGAGTATATTTAGTCATATATTAACGTATATTATCAAATATAATGCAAAAAACCCATGAATTTTCGACAAAAATTGCATTTTTCAAAATGTTAAAAAAAAATTCCATCAAATTTTTTACCTAAAACTGTAATTTTGACGTTTTTATACGTTTTTATTTAGTTTTATGTTATTTTTAATAAAAATTTCAGCATTTTACTTATTTTTCTTTTAATTTTTACTATTTTTCGACAAGTTTTCTGAATTTTTGGCCTATTTTTTCCCTTTTTCTCTAGGGGAGGGTACCTGACTTTTCGTCTCAGAGGGGGTATTTTGAAATATTGGCCATGTCCGATGTTAATAACAGTATAATCTACTTTAAATGAATACAAACTTATGAGTCGTTTATTAAATTTGACTGATTTTTGAAGTTTTTATTAAAGTTTAGTCAAAAATAAGTGAGAAAAAGTCTAAATCCTTAAACAGACAACATTTAGTGTTTATTCTTCAGCAATTAGTGTATAATCTTCTTGTATTAAATTTATAATAAACACCTGATTTTATGAACTGACCAGGTTTTGTGAACAAAATACTCTGTACGGTTATGTTAATAAAACTTGTGGGTTGAGTGTATTTCATCAAAGCATCATGCTTATTTATTTAATTCATCTGAGATTCTATAATAAAGAAAATTACATCAAGCTAATTAATAAAAATGAACTCATCCTTCTATTTATACTTTTTTTAATTAAATTGTATCAAACTTTTAAAAATTTATATATTTTAAGTAACTTTGATTTCTAATTAATTTAAATAAATTTTAGTTAATTATTCATTAATTTGTTCAATATATTAATTAAAGTAAATAAAGTATAAATAAATAATGAGCAAGATTAATAGGAAAAAAATTCATAATATTTTTCTGATTCAATAATTGATTTTTCTGGAACTTATTATTTCCAAAGAAAATTGAATTATATCTACTTTTATAACTTGCTATTAATAGTAACTTATCAAATGAATCCTGTTATTGAATTTAAAACAAACAAGATCATTTTTCTTCAAGAAAAATATATAAATCATTATTATTATTTGATTATTTTCAATAACAAAAATAATCTTGATAAATTGTTTAACTAATATTACCTTGAATTTGAAAACGATATTGATAATATAGATAATTCTTAAACTTATCAAGTTTATTCTAGAATAACAGTTTTTTTTTCGAATTATTTACATTTATTGACATAATTAGAGATCAGAGTAAAAGATGAGCTCAAATTTCTAATGATTAATGTCTTATCTATTATTAATGCGATGATTATATGTAACACTGATTACCACTTCTGTTGGCTCATCTCAAGTGTCATCCAATACTTTATTATTGACATTCAATAATGATTTTATGGTAACTCATCGACTGTTGACACGAATATTGTATTAATTCAAGACTACAATAGTATTGTTAACATAAATACCTCTAATAAAACACAAAACACTTATCCAAGAATAAGATGACAACAGAATTGTTAAAATTATGGCCACTTTTTTGTTCAATGATTTATCCTCGTATATATTAGTGTCATGTATAACTCACTAGTTTATCATGATGTACATTCTTAAAATATAAATCACCAAGGAATAAATGAAGAGCATAGAACATATAATAGGATCGAAAAAATCACTTTCAAAATGTTTTTTATTTGAATTTCTATATATTTGTTCAATAATTCATTAGTTTATCAAGAATATTATCAAAAATTATACTTGGTTTATTATAAAATTATACGTAAAAAATCTATAGAAATAATAATATAATACTTAATCTTAGTCATTTCAAATTATATTAATGGCAATAAACTTTTGTACTAAAAGTCAAACTTTAATGAGAAAATAAAGGGCTTTAAAATGAATTTATTTAATCAAAATATAAACAAAAAATAATGTCGTCATCCAATTGGCTCTCTTTCCGTAGTTTAAGTAAACAATTGGTATTCTGTGCCATATCTGAGTAAACAAGTTATCATTTGCAAGATTATTCCAAATCTATATCAATAAAGTCTAGTAAACGCATTAAATCATCGAATACTTGAATCGGCAAAAGTTCAGATAAACTCCATATGATTTTGACGAGTGTTCCGCAGCACCGGTACCTTATTTTGGGCTTTTCGTTGATAATGGCATCTGTGAGGGCCGACACCACTTCTGAGGGGTCGCGCGCTCTCCTCATTTGTTTGCTAGTTGATCTCTTTAACTCTTCATAAGAAGTATAGCCGTAATCATTGCGCACATCATTTGATGTTTTCGACCAAACCTTATCAATAATTGCATAAAAACTCTCCAGGTTAACCATTCCAGTTCTAAAAATAGAATACCAAGATAAACTATTAGAATAATATCGAATATTCTGGAAAAATGAGAAAAGAAAGAGAGGCCTTTCATCACATAATTTATTTGTATATTTGTTTTTGTTTAAAGAATTATCATAATATAAATACCGATAACAGGAGGGCTCGACACTGATAACTTTGACACCAAATCTTAAGAGTTCTCTTCGTAACGAATCATTGAGAGCCAGTGCCGCAAATTTAGAGGCACTGTAGGCGGCCGACCCAATCATACTTATTCGCGAGAAAATGCTTAACACATTTATGACTCGACCCCCACTTTCTCTAAGAAGAGGCAAATATTTTCGTGTCAAACGAATGGCACCCAAAGTGTTTACATTAAAAGTTTGATTAAAACTGTCAATACTGTTATCCCATTCAACAAATCCACTGTGAAATATACCGGCGTTGTTGACCAGTGCCCACAACTTTAGCTTATTATCCCTAAGAATGTCAGATACGGTATCAAAGGAGCGGTCAATCATTGATTGGTCGGTAATATCCACTTCTATAAGAGTTAATCTGTTCGGTAGAACTGCTTTACTAATGAGTTGCTTAACGCCATCACCGCTGGCATTAAGACAGAGGGCTATTGTGTGGAATCCTAACTGATTAAGTTTGAGAGCCACTCCATTACCAAAGCCTGAGTCACAGCCACTGATGATAACCGCTCTTTCACTGGAAGTGATGACACGCTTTGATATAAAATATCGATTAATTATTTCATTGAGTTTCCACGAAACTATTAACACGATTATAGCACTGCCTATTGTAGTGATGGCACAACTGATTGACTCAAATAATAGCGCCACCAAAACCATTACCACAACTATTGCCAGATATTGTATATAAGGATTGAACGGCATATTTGCTCAAATGATATGTCGCTGAAGATCACACTTAACACCTGATAAGACTCTGAAAAACTATAATTAAATTGAGAACAGAATAAAAAGTAGACACATCATCAATAAACTTCCTTCGTATTGTATTTCAATACTTAAAGTTACTAGTTACCACTAAGCGATGTTCAAAATATATAACATTACTATAAATATATTATTTATAATAACTAAATGTATATATGAATAATCTATGAATTTCTGTTGATATCAAATATAAGTGAATCCAATGATAAACTCAAATGAACTGAATATTAATATAAATAAACTTTTGATGTCGAGTAAAGTTAGTAAAGAGAGTAAACTATTTTTTAAAAACTTTAATTGAATTCTCTATTTTTTTTTCTTTTGCATTCGTGTCGAGTGACCCAAACATAGCTCTGAAAAACCAGTTTTACTCCAAATCCAATGTTTGAGAACTGAATTCCATTTGATTGTAGTTTATCTTTAGCTCAACAACAGCTGCCGGTCCTCTCATTCTGTATGTAATACTTGTGCAACAAATGCTATTCTATAAACTCTATTGACTAAAGTCTAGTCCTCTTTATTTTTTTTTTTAGTGGAAAATCTATTGAAAAGTCAAGTCTTGTATTCGAGCACTAAATGATTGACTTATTGTTACGTTAACTAAATGTTAAGCAAAATAAGTTTTTCAACTTTTAATTAGATTTTTGTCTTTTCATATAAAATGCAATTTTAGTCGAGTTTAGGCTCTTTTCATAATGTATTCATCCATAAAGTCTTGTTAGTAATTAGTCAGTTAATAAAGTGTATTATCAAGAGCATATATTGCAATACCATATATAACAATATATTCTATGCGTATAAACTTTAATTTAAAAGTCAACATTAATTTATAGCTTGCTCATTTTATATTTTATTATATTTATGACATTCATTGTTATTTAATATATCCTGGTAATAAGATATATTTTCCCGGAATTCTATAGAACATCCTAGTTGGTTTTGATAAACAAAATTTCATAGTATTACTTGAAATAAGAGTCTATGACGTAAATTATCATGCTAATAATAGTATCACTAATTATAATTACCTAGTATCAGAGATGGCTAAGGGGTGGTATTTCAAGATAAAGCAAAATAACCATGTAACTTGAAAACTTCTACATAACATCTATAGATAAGCACTGGATCTGCAGGTTTTCTTAAATACATGCCGAGGTCGGCTCCTTTAGCTATTTGTGCTAGTATAAAATTAGTCAAGATTAATAATTTATATCATATCTCGAATGCAATAAAATGAAAGTCTTCATTCTTAGAATTGTAATAAAAGAAAATACAGTTGAGAATCGATAGTATTAAATACAAGAAGTATTAGCTAACCATTAATATTATGTTATAAAATTTAGATTATTTATAATATAAATAATATACGTTATTCATAAAGTAAGTTAGAACACAAATTGTCATGTATTAATACTAGGGATGGGAAAATGCAAAGGTTTTATTTTCATTTTGTATTATACATGCATAATACAATGTATACCTTGTATTATGATGTATTTTTATATCAAGAATAATTATATAGATATTTTAATTTGTATTTTAGTTTTATTATTTAATAATATATTATCTTCGAATTATTCATATTAATTTATGTCTAATTTAAATTTAAAAGATAATAATTGCCAAAATATATGAAAAATATGATAATATAGAAAGTTTAGAATAATTAGAAAAATAAACTAGCTTGATTAAAAATATCATAATTTCATTTAATCTAGACAGAATCATAGTTGGAATTTAAAAAAATTTAATTCACATAAATATTAGAAGAGAAATAGAATAACGAGTGCCCTTTATTACAGATCTATAATAGATTAGGTTATATGCTGGTTTATTTACTTTATAAAATGATTACATTAGTACAGACCTGGGCAAACAGTAAACTGTGTATCGCTTTGATGCTATGCTAAGTGATGTGATTTGATAATAACGAGAACTCTTTTGTTTGGTTGCCCTGACAACGGTTGCCAGGAAAGAATGCCCAGGACTGCATTAGTAAATTAAATAAATTTTTAATCAATAGTCTATTAATAATCAGTAAATTTTGAAAAATATTAGTTTTAATATAATTTAACACTAACTCTCTTTTCAAAATATTAAAGAAAACCTTTCTGGAAATTGATCCATGGCAAAAATTATGTAGTTGGCGCTATAATTTGTATGTATGGCAAAATAGAATTTGTATTATACATTGTATAATACTGTATAATACAGAAATGTTGTTAGTGACCCAACCCTAATTAATACTAATCAATAATCTATCAACTTATCTATATTCAACTAGGTTAATACTATAGATTCTCAACTGTACTTAAGAAGTTTTAGGGTTTATTCATATACTTAAGAGATAACTAGAATTCGGTGTTAAAGTTGAGTTTGTGATCAACACTATTAATAACAAATCCTTTAATATGGAGTTACCTTTATTAACGATAACTGACACTATTCTGTGCTTTTATTCTGTACTTGAGATGTTGCCTATCACTTGAGGCCATACTTAAAAAGACCAAAACTTCATATCTTTGGAGAGGTTTTGTATTATTTTTTTTTATTGAATTATATATCGAATCCCAAAGAGCTTTGCTTTAATATAGAATCTTTTTAGAGCACAAAATAATTCTGTGCTCTTTATTCTATACTCAATAATCAGTTTTGGTTTTGATTTTCCTTTCATCTATTTGTGTAACAAATTAGTTCTTCAAAAAACCAAAATATAAGTACTTTTGTTGTTATAATCAATATTTCATTCCTTAAGTCATTCCCTAAAAGAATAAATTTTATGAAATGAAATGAAAAAAAATTATTTACAATAAAAATCCTATGAAATGATTCATTGAAATTTCATTGAAAAGATGAGGAAAATTAATTCACAGAATATTATGAATAGTTTTGCTCAGTTGAGTCATTGATTTTTAGGACATTAAATACATTAAAATAGATTTTAAAAATGTCCTTCACTCAAATATCAATAATTTGAAGTAATTATTTGATAATTATTCTCAAGAGATTTAAGTGTTCAAAACTTTTATAAATTATCTGTTTACAATAATATAATTATCAAGTACCAATATATTCATATAAATAGATTATTTATCTTGTTGATATTTTAAATATTTAATTTTATATAAATTTCTGAAATTAAATTATCCAAAAATTACTTTAAAACTTAATAGAAGCTTTTAAAACATAAAAATTTTATGAGATAACCCAAAGGCTAAATATTAATCAATTATGCAGTTACAGTTTATTTTTTATATAACCTAGACAATAATTTATTGTAATTTATGTGACCCATATAAAAGCACATTGTATTGTACATTTTGTATACTCTACTTTATTTTATTGCTATTAAAGAGATTTTCACTTATTTTACTCTCATTTAATATAGTGAAGTGTAATTTGTTTGCGAAACTTGTTGTCTATTAACAAAACTATTAAATTTTAATGAAATTCATAAACTAAAACTTTTGACACTTTATTTAAGTTAAAAGTCATTATATTTTTATCTATTTTAAACAATTGGAGAGAGAGAGAGAGAGAGAGAGAGAGAGAGAGAGAGAGAGAGAGAGAGAGAGAATTTAAAGTATGCTTAAAAATTTGTTTATTCTTTGCTTTGATATATCAATACATTCATATAAATGTGAATTTTGTTGAATAGACATAAAATTTGAGAAGAAATTATGCAAAACGTAGGCAACTCTTCCATATTATAAAAATAGTGATTAAACTTTGTTTTCTGTATATATATAAAACGGGCAAAAGAATGAATATATGTATGAGTCCTGGCAAGTAAACACCTGTCACATTTAATAAACTCTATAATATTTTAGTTTTAGACACAAATTTATTATTCTAAGAACATTTTACTATAAGAAAGTAAGGTTTTTATTGAAAATTTCGATAAATTTTATATTTAGAGAAAAATTTATTCGTAATTTCTCCGAGAATTCAAGAATATGTATAGAATTACTATTTAGACAAATAAAATCACCATGCAATGTTTTATTATAACAAATTCTGTTGAAAATTCAAAGCTTGAAGGAATTTATATGTAAATAAATTATTCCCGAGTATATAAACTAGATCATTTTGCGACAGAACTTTATTTGAGTTAGTATTTTTCATTTTTCAATCTCTTTTCTTGTTATTTGTATTTAATCTATCAAATTGTAGTCTATATTCTCATATTTCAACATGATAAGCTTTAAACTTTTCCATTTAAGGTAATCAAGGTAGTAGCCATGATAATAAATTCAAAATTTTTAAAAAAAAATTAAACAAAAAAAATTATTATTTTAAAGATTACTTTCAATTCTCAATAGAATTTCTTAAATAAATCCATAAAATTAAATCTTAGTATTAATTATAACCTTGCTCATAAATTTTAATATAAGTGTAAATTTTAGTGAATGCATTGCATTAGAATTAGCGGTGATTTCGGCCGAAAATATTTTCAACGATTTAATGGTTTTATATTATTATTATTTTTGTTGTAAAAGAATATTCTGTTCCCAAAGATATTATAATATTTTTATAATAAACCAACACTTCATTCATAGTTAATGAGTTGTTCCTATCGTTAGTAAACAATTTTTTGATGAGTTGTTTAACTGAATATTTTAATTAAAATTATATCTAAATATTTGTGATAATGAGCCGGATGTTGTCCTAATGTTCCAAGATTAGATTATATTTAATTACTGTGGAAGTTCTGATCATTAAATAAATAAACAAGTTGCTTTTTTATACCAAACCCATCAAGTAAATTACCATTAAAATAGGAATTAGTTTACGCTTAGCCTAGCTTAATTTAAAAGTTTGACGTTAATCTTAATTATTCAGGATATTTAGGAAACTGTAGACTTTAAAATACCATAAATACTAATTTGAACTTGTTGCTTTTACAGTATATTTATTTATTTATTTTTTATTTAGTATATATTTATATAAACTTAAACCAAATTAGTATTAACTAATTTTAATGATTAAAATAAGCTAGGCTCAATTTAAGTAAGGTTCAATTATTAATATAATTAAAAATGTAAAAATAAATACTGTGCTAGAGCATTGGCTCAAAAATAATGTTCGTAATCATAAGAGAACCGTATATTTAATTTTAGTTTCAGAATTCAATTGAATTCAAAAAAAATAAAGCCATAAATAATTTATCATTTGTTTGAAGATAAATAGGTTCTGGTAACTTTATTTAATATCATTGATTCAATCCATTAACTTTTAAAAATACATCAATTATTCTTTTCATAGTTTATGACAAGAATTTTTTACTTATTTCAAAGAGTCTTGCAAATTCTATACAATACTTTATTTATTTTGTCATTTTATTATTTAAATAAAAAATATCCCAGCATAATTTTTATTTATTTATTTGTGTGTTTGTGTGTGTGTGTGTGTGTGTGTGTGTGTGTGTGTGTGTGAGAGAGAGAGAGAGAGAGAGAGAGAGAGAGAGAGAGAGAGAGAGAGAGAATAATTGCGAACTATATATCTGATAGTCTATCAATGATAGAATAAATTAAATTTATATAAAATGATTTACAGCCAAAACTCTATAATTCGATATAACTCTTTATATGTCGATATTTTTCTCTGTTTCAAATATATACCATGCCAATTTTGATATGTAATAGAAAAAGCAGTTTATAAGTCGTACACTTCTATATAATTTTATAATTATTTAGTTTTAATGTATTTTAATGAAATTTAAGTCAAACATTGGAGTCATTTAAATAAATTAATTGTTTAATATTGTTAACAAAACAAAAAACATTTCAATTCTTTTGTTATTATTGTTTCAACTCTTTTAACAAGAATTCAAAGAGCAATGAATCGATTTTTGCCGGAAAGAAAATCTAATTAATGATATATTTGATAATCTAATTAATTATTATTATTGACTAATTAACTCAAAGAGAATTAGGTCAAAAGTATTGTATAAGTTTGATACAATGAGCAAGATCACTAAAAATTTATCCATTTTAATCTGCCAAAGAGGACACATTTTTAGACCCGCACCCAACCCGCCATAAAATATTTAAACCCGCACCCGCTCAAACCCGCAGACTATAAAATTTTACAAATCCGCCCCAAACCCGCAGGACCGGCCAAGACCCGCAAGTATTATAAATTAAAGAAAATTTTGATTTTTTGGCAATTATGAAGAGAGGTAATACTATTTAAATATTAATTGTATATAAATAATGCTATTAATAAATGCCAAACTTAATAAAAGATTATAAAATTTGTTTTTCTTATTGTTTATTTAATTAAAGAGAGTTTGAAACAAATGTTGTTTAAATTAATCATTTTATAAATAATAATTTGTTGATATAGTAAGCAATTAATCTTACTAAATGACTTTCTTATCATTAAACATTTCTTTTTACAATTATTTTAATCAAAAAACATATATTTAAGGCAATTTTTATTAAAATTTGGAACAATGTTTTAAAATATTTTATAGAAATTAACTTAATAATACTTAACTATTAATTACTACTAAATATGTGATTCAGTTTTAATTTTAATTATAAATAAATATTTTTGTTAATAATCCTTATTTTAAATTAATAATTTTACATAAATTTGTATGAAAATTTTAATGTTTTGCGGGTTTGGTGGGTCGAGCGGGTTTGGGACTGTTATTTGGCAGACTACTTTGTGTCAAGCAAAATATTTAGACATTTTTAAAGAAAATTTCCAGAAAGATTTACTATTAAATTATTCAAGGAAAAATTATGCTTACCTTAAATTTCATCAAGGATGTTTAAAGAAAAAGACAAAGGGGAATTTTGTAACAACTAATAGAAAATTCAAGGTAATATAATATTATTATCATAAAACCATCATTACCATTAATTAGCCATAAAAGTGGATGAAAATTTAAGTGTATTTAACTTTATTTTTAACCATATTTTGAAATATCATTAAAACTAATTTATTTGTCATTCAGTCTTCAGAGATATTTGTTATAAACTGAGTGTAAAACTCATATAAAAATCATTTTATTTTCAACATTTAATCAGAAAATAATTATTCAATTATTTGAATTTGAGTTTCATTTAATACTATAAAATGTCTCTCAATCCTAAAGAGTGGAACGAAACAAACAAATATTATTTTGACATAGGTAATAAACTGTTGTCCTTGGTCAGTCAATATGAAAAAGGAAGGTAACACTTCGCTAAATACTAAATTCTTTGATTCTTATATTTTTGTATTTTTTTAAATTTAAGTCATTTCGACACAATTGTGGAAATCGGTTCGGGTTCGGGTAATATCACTCAAATGATGGCTCAAACATTAGGTCACCGAAAGATATATGGCCTCGATGTGAATGATAACATGGTGAAATTCGCAAAGGGAAACAATAAGGATAAATCGGTGGAGTTTATCCTTGCTGATTTGAGTGGGGACTGGTGTTCACTGGACCCTACATTGAAAAGTTTGGAGTCAAAAGTGACCATGGTCTTCTCAAATATGTGTATTACTTTGATTAAAGAGAAATTAGTTTTTGTGAAGAATCTGAAAAGATTACTCACAAAGAATAACCTTGCTTATTTCTCATTTCC
>JAQFZM010003412.1:0-11146 GCA_034695785.1 Galumna obvia
TTTTGTCTCTTTTCTTCTAATTCTTTTTGAATTTTATAAATTTTTTCGGCCAATAAGTGATAGTATTCTTCTCTACTTTTAGCTTGGTCATACATATCTCCTTCAACCATTTTGGCATATGCCACGAGATTAACCATTCGTCTGTCTGTACATGCATTGGGATCAGGAGTCGGAAAGATTACATGAATTATCTTCTGGACCAAATGGTTTCTTAAGTCAGGTTTGACAGAGCTGTGCCACTCTTTCGTTTGCGGATAAGAGAAAGTTTGGTTTTGGTTTAATCTATTTGAAGACAACTGTGGCTGAGAGGGAGTCATAGAAGAATTATTGAAAGGAAGGCCTAATATTTGATACGCGCGTTGCATATCCTGTTGGTGTTGTGAGAACAGTTGGTTCTGTTGAGCCGATGTGTTCTGATTATTAGTTACTCCACACATAGAAGACTGTGTCGGATTCATTTGAAGAACTTGAGATTTATTTGGCAATAATTGTGTCAATTGTTGCGGATTTGAAGGGTTTTGCTGTTGGTATTAGACAAATATATTCAGTTACGGAAAAACTATGTAAGGTCACCTAATCTTCAGTAATTCATGAATGGCTCAATGGATTTTCAAGCAGTTTATAATTAAATAATCTAGAATATTTAGAATTTATAAAAATTTAACTACCATATTTGAGTAAAGATAAAAGTATTTTTTTTCTTATAAGTTTTAAATATTTGAAAAATTTAACAAAATTGGTAAAATATGTTAACTTTTGCAGCTTTGTTTGAAATATATTCAAATAGTGTCCAGTAACAAAGTGGCTTATATGAAATAACTTTATTGAAAAATCACAATATTGTTCAGATATGTTTAAGATCTCTATGATAATAATCTTTTAGTCAATTTGATCTTGAATCTAGATATTTGTTCTGTGTTAGAATCATATAAAACATTTTATCAATCCTATGAAATTAATCTATTAATTCAATAAAATGCCTGATTATATTCATTTAAATAAGAAATTAATTTATTGTAATACAAAACTTTTTTTTATTAATATTTTATAAATTCTAATTATATTGGATAATTTTAATGAAAACTGTTTTAAAATCTATCGATTTATTCACAAAACTATCGATGTTTGAGTGACCTTACATAGTTTTTTCCTTGATTTTATATCAAGAGGAAATACAACACTTTTGACATGTATTTACATTTACCTGTTGAGCTAAAGTGACGAGAGCCAACCTCCTGTCGGACCCCTGTTTTAGAGGCAAACAGAGGGAAAAGTCGTTATTGTTGACAGTTTTTGCTTGGTCCTCATCTTTGAAGAGTTTTGCAAAGGGAACTTCTAATGTAACTATTTGGTATTTGTAAGCGTTGGCCAAAAGACTGAAGACGTCGCCATCGGATAACTTCTGCGACATATAATTATTAATAATCTTTGGGGTACTGTTTGAGTCATTGGAATAATAGAAACAAGGATTCATGTGTTGTGAAATTAAGTAGATTTCGCCCTCATTTGTCACTTGAATGAAGGCGTGATTTCGCGACACTTTCTTATCGGAACAATTGAGAAGAACTTCTCTGTTGAGTTTTGTCTTTCCGACAAATAGTTCCATTTCTTTGTGTGGATCGTCTATTGATTTTAGAAATGCCCTCATTTTGGGTTTAATAAGTAAAACTTTTTTTATTTATTTTATACCCAAATCTATTGTAAAAAATAAAATAAAACTCAAATGAAATGTATGGTCACTTAAGGAGAGAAATGCCGCCAAAGAACAGATCCGCCATTTTTTGAATCAATTTGGATTTGGACATCAATTTAATTAATATTTGGAAAAATGATTCAATCATTTGATGCGTTATTGATATAAAATTCATCAAATTATTGAATCATATTTTAGAAAATTTTAGTAAAATAATATATTTTTAATTAAAACTTACATTTGATTTGTTCTTCAGTTGAATTAAAACTCAAATTTAATTACAAATAACGCATCAATTTATTAAATCATTTGATAATGGTTTTGTTAAAAAAAAACTTTTAACACATTTTCGTATTGAACACAAAGAACTGACTCTTTGTTTAAAATGGATGTTATGTTGACTTCAATACTTGAAAATAATAAAATCTGTCAGTTTTTCAATTTATGACTAATTCTTTCAAACAGTTTCTTATAAAACACTTTAACTTTTCAAACACATAAAAGAATAGCATATATTTAACCTTACAAGTCTTTTAAAATGTTAGTATATTTCATATTATATTTATATTTAAAATTTTTAAATTAACAAGGTAATTTACTGATATCAAATAATTTGTTACTGGTTTAATAAAAAGAATATTAAATTAATTAATACATGTTTTGGTTTTTAAAGCCCTACTACAGTTAGTACTAGTGATCGAACTTTTCAAGCCTAAGGGTTTTTCCAGACCCTTGGTTAAGGGTCGAGAAGGGTTTAAAATTTACAAATAAGGGTCGGGAAGCGTTTCATTTTTAGGGAAAAGTATTCCCTTTATATCTTTAATTTTGTATGAAATTATATTTTTTCATTGTTTCATTTTTTAATTAACAATATTTTATAATTGTAATGAGATCACATCTATTGATTTATCTCAATATGTTAGCAAATTAATGATTATTCACTCAAATTTAGATTAATTTGTATTGATTTAAGTTATAATAAAAATTTAGTATTATTAAGGGTTTAAAGGGCATACATTTCAAGGGTAAGGTTTCGAAAAAATATCTAAGGGTCGGGAAAGGGTTTTATTTTGCAATCCTTTAAGGGTTCGTAAAGGGTAAGGTTTAGAAAAATTGGAAAAGTTCGACCTCTAGTTAGTACTCGATTTATCATGTCTCGATTTAACCAGAACCTCAATATAACCAGGTATAATATATTAACCTGCTGCTTTTATGGGACTTATAATGTTAAATTTTCTCGATATTACCAGAAAATATAACCAGAACCTCGATATAACCAGATGCAATCTTGTACAACCCATATAAACTGTATTAAAATTTAATAGAAAATTCTAGAAAACTTTATATTTAATCTTTATAAACATTAAAAAATATCTTAATCAATACTTTTCACTATTTGACCTCAAAAACAATTATAATTTTTTACTAATTAATCTTGTAAAAATTCATGTAAAAGGCATATAATTTTTTTATAGTAACGATTTAACCAGAATTCCATTTAGCCAGATCAATTTGACGGCAACAACCATCTATGTATATCGAGGACTAACTGTATTAGTATAAATTTAACTCTACTTTTGGTTTTAGAGTATTTCAATATTTTTGTGAAGAGTCGGTTCAGAGATAACATTGAATTAATGTTTGTCTGGTTTTTAATACCAAAAAGTCTCTTTCAATACATTCTTTTTTCAATGACCTTGTAAATGTTTACCATGTTCGTTTTAAATTTATTTATATTATTTAAATGAATGCAAATTATAATAAGTGATTATAAATTTAAATTCAATTAATATAATATTATATGATTTATGGTTCAACTTAGTTTGACTTATAATTCATTTGACCTACAACTTATTTGATCTACAAATTTTTTGCCTACCTCTCATACACTACTCTCATGTACTAACCACTAAATTAACTAAACCTAAATATATAGTGTAGGTCAAATGAGTCCTAGTTCAAATGAGTTGTAGGTCAAACGAAGATATCCCATGATTTAATATTATTCTATAGAAATGGAAAAACATTGAAATAATTGTAAATTACTTCATTATTTAGCTTATGAGATGAAATGTAAATATTAATCAGTGATCCCTTTTGATAAGTTATATGCAGGGATGGCCAAAAAGGGGGGAGGTAATCCGGAATAGTCCCCCATTGGAGCCAAAAATCGGAAAAATACCTCCACTTAGACGAGAGTTAGAGGATCCCTCCCCCTAGAGAAAGAGAGGAAAAAAGAGGGAAAAATTCGCAAAATTAGGCAAAAAAAGAAAAAATTAAAAAAAAAATCAAAAGATGGGAGAAATTTTGAATAAAGTTAAAGGAAAACCTCAATTAATGCATAAAATCATCAAAAATCATGGTTTTTGCTCAAATTTTGGTCCTTAAAATTTATGAAAATTTTACAAAATTGCTTTTTTTGCCAAAAATTCTTAGTTTTTTGCAATAATTTTGATAAAATGCGTTAAAATATGACTAAAAAAGTCACATAATGCAGAAAAAGCCTTAAAATTGATATTTTATGTGTTTTCAAGGAATTTTGGGTCATTTTCAAAATACTCCGCCCCCCTTATTCCCCCTTTAGCTGGGACCAAAATACCCCCTTTTATACCCTCCTTGAACCTCGGTCTTTTGCAATCCCTGGTTATATGTCATCACTTTTTTCTCGTCGTTATATTATTTGAAAAACTTTTATAAAATGTGTTAATGGAAGTGAAGTCCAAAAATAGTTTCAATTTTGAGAAAAGTTATAACTAAAGTATAGTATTTATCAAAAATTATACATTTTTTAATATTAAACATTTTTATATACAATAATAGTTAAGACCTAATATTATGGATCCGAGCTCTTCACTTTTTAGGTGTTTGATTGTAATAGAAATATGAAAATGTATAGCGATACAACGTATAGAGAAAGATCAAATATTAGTTATTTTGATTAATAAAGGCAGGGATGGTAAAAGACCTCGGTTAATGAGGGGGGGGGGATATTTTGGTCCGAGTTAAGGAGGAGTATAAGGGGAATATTTTGAAAATTAACCAAAATTGTTTTAAAACAAAACAATTTTGAGGTCCATTCTGACTTATATGACTATATTTAGTCGTTTTTAACG
The DNA here is from genome assembly GCA_034695785.1 of Galumna obvia. Classification (NCBI taxonomy): domain Eukaryota; kingdom Metazoa; phylum Arthropoda; class Arachnida; order Sarcoptiformes; family Galumnidae; genus Galumna; species Galumna obvia. The sequence goes on from JAQFZM010003412.1 coordinate 4,807, forward strand.
TATTTTATCAAAATTAATGCAAAACACTAAGAAATTTAGGAAAAAAGCCAATTTTTAAATTTTAGAGGACCAAAATTTGAGCATAAAAGCATGATTTTTGACGAGTTTATTCCTTTATTGAAGTTTTCCATTAACGTTATTCAAAATTCCTTCCATCTTTTGATTTTATTTCTTAATGTTTTCTCTTTTTTGCTTAATTTTATGAATTTTCCCTTATTTTTCATCTCTTCTTCTAGGGAAGGGGGTTGCCCTGAGTCTCGTCTAAGTGGGGATATTTTTCGGATTTTTGGCGCTAAGGGAGGGATATTCCGGAATTCTCCCTCCCCCAACTATTTTCCATCCCTGATAAAAGTATGATTTTTTTAATGATTCTTTATAATCCAGAAGTAAATCTTTATTGAAAAATTCAGAATAATGTTATTTATTATAAAAAAACATATCAAGTTTAGATTAAGAAAGATGTGTTTCGAGTTTATTAACATTTTCAATGTTATTATACCTTAAAATTCAATATTTATTTTGTGATGCATCCATTTATAAACAGGGTAAGTGTCTTAAGTGACGTCACTATAACAACAAATGAAGTCTAGTATATAATCCAATGAATCATAAGCTTCTTTTTAAATAATAGACATCATTTGTTGTTATATTGGCGTCACTTAAGACACACTCTCTATTGTTAACTCATACTTTTCTTAGAAAACTTATTTAAAAAAGGACAAATGTATGACACGATCATACAAAAGCATAAGTTTGTATTGAATATTAGTCACATGGTATTTTATGTCTTGATTAATAGGACTAACAGTTAACACAAACCTTTTCTTTCGTATGAATCGTGTCATCCATTTGCCATACATTTATTTCATCACTTTTTGAATAAATTTTCTAAATAATTAAGAAAGGTATGAGTTAACAATTATTATATATAGACGGACTCTATAGAAATGTGATTCGCGCATTCAAAGTGCATATGACAAAAATAGTGTTCTTATTTATAATTGTATAACATATAATAATGTGAACAAACTTTAGTCAAAAAGTGTACACATATTTAAAAAACATAAATAATGTTAAAATTATCGTTATATAAAACTTATTAAAATCATTTTAACTTAAAAATGATTGCATTTAATATAATTTAAAATAATATTGTATTCTATGACAAATAACTTATGAATTAATGAATACTTTTTAACTTGTATTTGAAAAGAAAAATAGTAATAAATGTTTTTTCGTATAAAAAATAAATAGATTTGAGATAAATATTAATATTATTATCACCTTTAGCATAGACGGCTAAAGGAGCCGACCTAAGGGGGGGTATTAGAGGGGGTATTTTGGCTTGGCTCAGAAGGGGTATTATGGATGGAATTTTTTTAGGGACCCAAAATTGCCTTAAAGCACATAAAACTTCATTTTTAGCCTTTTTCGGTAGTATATGACTATTTTTAGTCTCATTTTAGCGTAATTCATCAAAATTTGCGCTAACAACTAAGAATTTCCCACATAAAAGGCAATTTTGTAAAATTTCCAAAAATTTAGAATACCAAAATTTCGCTTAAAACCTCGATCATTTACATTTTTATGCAATTTTGCAAAGTTTACGTTAATTTTCTTAAAAATTACAATATTTTACTAAATTTTCTTTAATTTATTTTAATTTTTCCGAAATTTTTGCCTATTTTTTCCCTTTTTCTAGAGGGGGTGAAACATTAATTTTCGGATCAAGGGGGGTATTTTCAGGATTTTTCGTCTCAAGGTGAGGGGGTATTTTGAAATACCCCCCTTTTTAGCCATCTATGCTTTTATATATTTATTGATAATATTTAAACAAAAATAAAAGCATTGATTATCAGTTTTGATACAAATGTAATCAAAACTTTATTATAATTAGTTTTATTTCATTGAAAACATTTTTATTTCAGATTAATATCGTTTAATAAACAAAACATTTAATAATAGATCGAAATAAAGGAATAATTGAAATAATCGTTAAATTGTCAAAAAATAGTTTATTTAAACTCTCATTTGATTTGGACTTCAATTGTATTAATTATTTTAAAAAATGATTAAATGATTTAATAATTTGTTGCGTTATTTTATATAAAATTCATTAAATAATTGAATCGATTTTAGACTATTTTAGTAATAAAATATATTTTTAATTTATACTTACATTTGATTTTGGCTTCGGTTAAATTTAAACTCAAATTTTATGTCAAATAACGCATCAAATTATTAAATCATTTAATAGAAGTTTTGTTTACAAAAAACTTTTAACAATTTTTCGTAGTGAACACAAAGAACTGACTCTTTGTTTAAAATGGATGTTATGTTGACTTCAGTTCTTGAAACTAATAAAATCCGTCAGTTTTAAATTTATGACTTTTTAGGGGGAATTCTTTCAAACGGTTTGTTATAAAACCTTTTACCTTTTCAAACTTATAAGAAATTGCCTTTATTTAACCTTGCAAGTCTTTTAAAACATTAGTAAAATTCATAATCAATTTAAATATAAAATTAAATAATTAACAAATAATTTATTGATATTAAATATTTTATTACTGGATCAATATAAAAAATATTATATTAATTAATACATGTTTTGGTTTTTAAGCCCTAATATTAGTATACTTTTGACTCTACAATTGAGAGCAGCGAAGGGCCTTTAGTACATAGGGAGTGAAAAAAATTATTATGCTTACTGTATGAACCGATCATTTTCATTCATTAACCAAGAATAGGGTTCATATAAATCATTCCATATTTTTAGCAAGGTGAAACCCTTTTCAAATAGTTTTATTGTGTAGTTTTGTTTAAAAAAATTTATCAGAAGTGAGTCAAAATGAATGTTATATATGAGTAGCTTTAATGGGTTTGCATATGTCATAAAGCATACGTACTAAAATTGTACTAAAAAGTGTACTAAAGGCTCTTCGCTGTAGTAGAGATTTGACCATGAGACAACGTATAAGAAAGGTGAAATATTTTACATATAAATGATTATTAAAGAGTACTCTTTTTATATTAACATGGTAATTGAATTAAGAATGCAAAATCTACTGCTCGAAAACTGCTCGAATTTCGCATTCTAATTTATAATGGTTTGAATTATGCCTTTCTTCCTATAGATTAGAATTTGTAAAGGGCATATTCTTTAACTTTTTAATAAGGTGATTCCGGGAAACTAAACCTCCATCAATATGTTTCCCTATTCATAAGCTTTTCATTTATGTGGCATACCACCAGATGGGCGTGGCCCCAAATCATAAACTTCTGCAAAAATAATTTTACAAAAATTTTAGAATCATTTTCGAGAATTTATTATAAAATCATTTAATTAAAATTTTAAAAAATATTAATTAAAATACTTATAAATTATATTAAAATTATATATAAATCACATTAAAAATAGGTTTGTAATTAGATTAGATTAAAACTTATAGTTTATAAGTTATTGACAATAAAATGTGCTTAAAATAAAAGTGACATCACTTCAAATATAGTTGTAACCAGATTTGCCTGAAGGGAATGAAAGGGTTATACCAGAAATAGAAGTTAAACCAGTTTTCAAACAAAGAAAACTGAAATATTGAAGCAATTCCTCAATTTTTAGATATATTTTGTTTGTGTTTTTTAAATAAATTTAATTCTAATTTTAATGATTACCAAAATAAAAAATAATCTTGGTATTCTTATAAGTTTCATTAGAAATAATTGAGATCTAAAACGGTTTTAAATCAAGTTCATTTTAAATAAATATAAAAATACAGTTCATTTAAAATAAAATATATAAATATAATCAAAATGATTGTAACAAAATATTTATCAAATTACTTATTCAATATTTCAAGAAAAATCACTTCAAATATTTATATGAAAATTGTGGTTTAAAGTTCTAAATGATATAGTGATTTATTAACTCATAAAAAGAATTTTTTAAAACAAACGCTAAACAGATGTACAAATGTAACGGTCAATTTATTTACAATTTTATTGAAAAATTTCAAGTGAAAAATGCAATTCTTTTATTTATTTTAGTAAAACATTTGATGATTTTTGAATTTTTTTCATTTGTATTTTACATTTCTTCTGTTGAAAACCACAACACTATTCTACTTATAAAAGTAAGTTTAATTGTTTTTATCAAAAATAAAATAATTAATCAATAAAACCTTTTAATATATTTAAATTCAATATAATTAAAAATAATACAATATATTATAAGAATATCTGAGGATTAGGGAAATAACAAAAGTAAGCAAGCAAGTTTTTAAAAATATTATCAAATTAATTAATTGTTTTTTTATTTAGTTTTAATTGTTTTATAAATTTAAATAATTTGAATTTATTGCTGATTTGCGAATAATAAAACAAATAATCAGATGCCTTACAAAGAGTCGAATATCAAATCATTTAATTATTTAATTAATTTTTAATCAATTAATCAGTGTTTTGTCCAAATTAATGACGCAGTGCACTGACTCAACATCAGGTCTTAAATGATAATATATTTGCTACGTTTATATGTTTCAGAAGAGTCTCTGTCTTTTTCTTATGTCGAGTGCACGGCCTCTATATATGTGTCAATAAATCATTATTTCAGATAAGTTTTCAGTTTTTTGGTACAATTATTCCAATAATTTGTGTATTTTCACGTTTTTAAAAAGTTTAGAATTGACTTTAATTCCGGCAATTTATAGTTATTTAAGTCTTATTTAGTTTTCAACAAAATTCGAGTAAAGTTTCGATCGGGAATTCAAAAATACCTAAAATTCTTAGAATTCTTAGATAATAAGTAAAATTAACTGCAATTTTGAATTGAATGCTTTCTCTCTTAATTGTTAATAAATTTTTTCTTTTTTCGCATTCATTTTGTTTTTCACATAATTATTATTTCAATCAAATAAAGAATTATAACTAAGTAATACCAGATTTAAAATATTACCAGAACCAAATATTTATTAATTATGAAGTTTGAGTAACATTGAATTAATAGGAAATATCGAAGTAATGTACAAATGTTACTTATTTGCAGTGATTACTGATTATGGACTTGCAGTGCTTAGAGAGGCAAAAATAAGTGAGCGTTTTCATTATTCGGGAAAATAATTTGTGTTTTAATTTTATTGTTTTTCTATTTACAAAAACTGATAAAAATTAAAAAATATATTTTCAATTAAATTTAAACAATTTTTAAAAATATAAAAACAATAATTTCAAAGTCAATAATTTATTCAATTTTTTCTATTGAAATTTTCAATAAAAATAAACAATTTATTAAATAAATTGGTTTACTTTCAAATGACAAGAATTGAAATTAAGAAATTATTGTAATTTTATTTATTTTTAAGCTTTAAGTAAACATAAGTTCAGGTCATATTTGAATTATCCGGTTTTTCAAACGCTCACTTACTTTTGCTTCTCTAAGCACTGAAAGTCCATAATCTGTAATCACTGCTTATTTGTAACCAAAACTTAATTCAATGATTATAAACTTACCAAAATTTAAATATTTGATTATTAATTAATATTTATTAAAGAAAATATATTTGAATAAATAGTTTTCTAATAAAGTTGAATAAAATTATTTAAATTAGAAAAATATTATAAATACTACTTTGAACATAAATTATATAATTTTGACAAAAAAATTATTATTGATTTTATGAAACTAATAAAACTAAAATAAATAATTTATTTTTTATTTAGTGATGAAAATTGCAATTTTCATTTTAATTACTACTGTTTTGGCCGAAGATATCATTGGCCCCGAATTCGTTTTTCCCGGAGAAAACAAAACTAATTCAGAGGAGATGCCAACTGGCATTTTACAGTTGAACTTCTACGTCCCTAAAATAATAATGATTGGAATTCATGGAATTCTTTATTTGGTGCAGATATTACTGCAAAACAATAATAATTTTCCACAAAAATTTGTGAAAATTGTTACTTGTTCAGTTACATTTATTCAAATCACAATTATATGCATTCAATTATTTAATGCCATAAATGACAAATAAGTAAGTTTTATTCATTTATAAATATATTAATTATTTTAATTTATATAATATAGAATTTGTCTTCACAACAAATGCTCATTTATATTCATTTCAAGTTTAATTCGATTATAATGTATCAAAATTATATTAGTTATTGAGTTCATCGTAGCCTTTCTTTTACTATAATATATAAATCCAAACTACTCTATATTTACTATATTAATCTTTTATATTAACTAATTGTAGGCCGTAAAATATTGTAAAGTGTTTTGTGAGACCAATGACTGCAAGGGGGCCAGCCTTTGGGTTGAGCCTTTTCCTCCAGTAAAAAGGAG